>JAAVTS010000338.1:53241-63819 GCA_022845575.1 Baylisascaris ailuri
TAGGAAAACATATTGCAGTACAGTTATAAATGATATCATTGCGATAATAGAAAATCCCTTTTGAAATTTATGGAAAAGAAAAATATCTTTTTTCCCGTACGTTGCAGACGAATGTGTGTTTTATGGCAAAAGCGCAATGCATTTAAAATCACTATTCGTATAGAACGCTGCAACTGCTATCTGTGGTACTTTATTGCGCTGCTGCTTCGTTTATAGCAGATAGCATTCGAAAAAAGACTTAATATCCGGCTAATGGCTTCAACCGTTATTGATGAAATCGCATGTAGCAGACTAGTTAGCAACAGCACTGAGTCATTCAATATCATTTGCAGCAAAAGTTCCGCTGAAGACCCTTTTCAATTCAAAGGTTAAGCTTCAAAGCTAACAACCATCTTTACTCAATAGAACCGCCTCAAAATATTCACGCTTCCCCAAGCTTATATCATTTATTTATTTATTTATTTATCTATTCAGCAGCTGCTATAAGTGCAGTTTTAGGATTCGACCAATTATACGGGGCAAATTGTGTCACCTTTACAAGATCCGTTCAATTTAGCAGATGAATATAGCTGGTGTTACCAGCATTTTGCAAACCTTACCATATTGAAGATCCGGAAATATTTCCTTCATTAAGCCTGATATTGAGCTGCTGCTGAAAGTGAATGAATGTGGCCGCTATTACACGTTCCGTTCTCTCTTGCTGAGGTTAGAAAAAAATTTATAGCAAAGCAATATCTTGATTGCATTTCTGACTATCCTCTCGAATTTCTCACTTTTTTATAGAATTTTTTTTCCACGGGAAAAAGTTACATTCACAAATTTAGTATAAGCTGTACTCCTTTTTCTTCTTGTCACAGATATGAGTATATCGCAGTCGACACGTCTTTCCCAAAAGATTAGCCCTCAACAAAACTGATGCCATATACTTTTAGCTTACAGTATGCAAATATATGAGTATTTTTAAGATGTTTTGTCCTATATCCATCTGCAAACTCATGTTTACAAGTTTTTCGAGTGTTTCATTTATGAATACGACCGGATATCATTGACTAATGCAAATGTTTACTGAATTTTTTCCTTCTGATGTGTTTTTTCAGAGTATTGAACTTTATCAATGTAATTCATTCAACTCATAATGAAATGCTAGAAAATACCTATGCAATTAGTTCGTTTGTTTGCTTTTTCTTCTAGAAATAAGCATTTATTAGATTTTTTTCATTGCAGTGTCGACCAATACATGCGGATGACGATTGGTGGAAAGCGTATAATATTTATCTAACGATTATTCACTATTTTGTTCCACTAGTTGTTATTGATTCTGCATATTCAATGATTGCATTTCGGGTATTTTTATTTTTATTTGCTTATTTATTTTTTATTTTTTTGCTAATAAGTGCGTTTTTCAGTTTCCTTTCGTTGTCGATTTCTCTTATTGCAGAGTACTTTTTTTCATCCAGATTGTGAAAAGTTTTTCACCAAGTTTACTGCCGTCTTTTTTCTTCACCCAGTCAACTCGAGTGACGATACTGATGCAGAGACAGTCTCTAACAGATGTAGTTAATCGTTTTGATGATTCGATCAACTGCAAAAACGAACAGTGATTGATAATAATCAATACACTTTCACTTCCAGAATCTTTTTCAAAGATCCAGAGATCAAAAAGAGAATTTTTTTTGCCTCCGTCGATCACAAACATATGTTCAGTATTTGAGTGAATGAAATAATGATATTTTCATGCCAACATTCATTTCAGATTTGTAACACAGGACTACGCGAGAATAAGGATGGTGATTCGAATTACAGTTTGGGAATTTCGAATCGACGTGTCTGTCACGATTGTTTTCATGACAGCTACATTGATCATTTACTTATACAATTGAAAACATTTGTTTTCCTTCAAGACCTCATCTATTGATGAGCGAATTTTGCATTTGAACTTAGTAAAAGCAGAAAAATTTGCTTGAAATTGAGCCGGAAGAATTATATGTGAAATTTTGAATTTTTGCTGGAAGCATCTAGAGGATATATTGAAGGGATGCTTCTCCTCTCTATTGCTTAGAAGGTGGTCATTGTTTTTTGGAGCGTTTTTAAAATGAGTTAATCAATGAAACCAACAGATTATTTAGGTTGTCTATGAAGGATTTGAAAACTAATGATGCTTAAATTTAAAGAAAAACAGTTTTGTTGCAGTTAGTGAAGATGCTTGCGATTGTGGTCGCCGTTTTCAGTCTTTGTTGGTTCCCACTCGAGACATATCTACTTCTAAATGAGGTAAAACCACAGATTAACGAGTAAGTTATTTTAGCAGGTTATGCTTTTTGCCACACTTTCGCTTTTACGTAATCTCTCAATGCGTGAGTATTACCTCAAACAAGTTCGCAAGTTGGAAAATAAAAACAACTGGCTCAAGATTGCTCTTAAATAGGTGATCAGCTACTTGTTGTATGGATCAATTCCATATGATATGTGAAAGGAATTGGGATCAAGTGCTGCTTTTTCGAATGTTACGGTTGCTATATTAAAAGTGGAGGGAGAGGGAGGGGGAGGGGGGAGGGGGGAGGGAGAAGAAGGTCGGACAGAGAAGCGAGAGAAGGGCTTTACGAATCTCGACCACCAGGTACCTGTTACATGCAAAAATTTAATGCACCAATCTGGAGCAATTTGTAGTTTTAGTCTCTGTGAATATGAAGTGCTATAGCCTTATCGATGTGCATCATTTTCAGATGGCGCTATATAAATGTGCTTTTCTTTTGCTGTCATTGGTTGGCAATGTCAAATTCGTGCCTTAACCCAATAATATATGGCGTTTATAATGTAAGTGGAGCTATTCCTAACCTTTCAGCAAAATTACTTATCGAATGCTTGATTACGAATGAAATACTTTTTTGGGAGGATGAATTGACGATATTAACGCAATTCCAAAAATGGATTTAAGGAGAGGCTATTTCATATTGTAGACTTCCTGTGAGGAAGTTTCTCTAGACTTCCTGCTATTCTTCGGCTTACAATTTCATTCCCTTCTTAATATGCGCATAAGAATATAACGGTCAAGCTCTACTCTCAGAAATTCGAGAACATAATAGCTCATTAATGAGATTCTACATTTTAAAGGAACTGAAATAATTTGAGCATTCTTTATGATTGAAGAAAATTTTACTCCATTTTTTTCAGAACAAATACAAGCGTGAATATAGGCGAGTATTTATGCATTTGCGATGTAATGAAATGGAGGAATGTAACGACGACGGAGATTTCAGTACAAGCAACAGAGAGACACCAAAATTCGAAATCGAAATTGCAACTTCAACTCGTATGGTCTCAGGACGTACCTCACCTAGAGAATATCCACTCAATGGCTTATCTGAAGACGATCGTAGAGCATACTTGTGACATACATATGTGGTCAACTTTTGCTCATTGAGGTATCTAAGTTGCCAACTGTTGCATTTGAATAATTTAGTGACAAAAAGTGGCCGGGCAAAACAAATTAGCGGCCATAACGGTAGACGTGGAGCTGTCACGTGAGATTTCAGTAGTGGTTTGCTGCAAAATGTGGCAACAAGAAAGGTCAGTTACATTCTAAGTATGCCGGCTTTTGCTCCGACGCAGTTCTGGAGCCAGTCAAGAAGCACGTCAAATGTGAAACTCTGTCCAACGATTTGAAACGTATCATCATGAAGATCGTCCAACGATTTGAGAAGTGCAGTCTTCGGAGCAGGCACAGTCTTGCGGAAGCGGATTCCCCACCTTAGTCTCCAAGAATCCACTGCATTGAAGCCGAGCGAACAGAGAGCCAACACGGTGAAGATAATGGTGTTGAGCCGGTTGCAGCGCAATCAGTTATGCGTGGGGTTTGGGCCTTGTGAGCAGGTGCGAAGGTCTCCTGGAAGATCTGTGGCCTAATATCGATGTGATCGTGCATTCAGGGTAAAGGAGCGGATTTTAGTTAGCTTTCTTCTGGGCTTCGGTATTTTGACCTTTGGTATTCTGACCCTATCCTTGACGAAAACTAGCTTCCTGCTTGGCTTCCGGAGTGGTCGATGCATATGTCACCACTAGCCGCGGATGTTGTCAGCAAGAAAGTCTCATTTATTACTGTAGTTGGCATTTGCAAAAAGATCGAACCTGCAATATGTATTCCGCTTGTTCACTGACCCGTTTACAGCTAGCAAATCACCCCAACTGGCGTGAAATGGCTGATGCAAGTTTTTTTTTTTTTTTTTTGGGCCACCCTAATCAGTTCACTTTGCATGACACTGTACCACTCACTTGTTGCCACGGTCTCATTCTTCGTAGGCTTATATTAGTAATACTGATTCAAGAAGTTAATAATATGCAAATGTAAAGCCATCGTTCGAAGAGCTTAACTAGCTTTTATTTAAATGCATTTTAAGAACAGAAATTCGCTTCTATGAGAGCTGTGGATGACCATTGCTCAGTCAGGCCGATTGCAGTGATTCGAATCGGTCATTCCACTCATAACTCCTAATACAAACTGATCTGAGTATATCAGTTAAGTGACTACAGCTAATAGTTCTTTGGACGCATTTCTTTGATTAAGATCTAACCTTGCACATATTTTAATTATGGGACTCATGTGACTTCAAAAGTAAAGTGACAATTTACCTTAGACCTAGTAGAATTAAATTTCTAGTTGTATTTTCCATGTCGTCACTCAACCCATCACAGCGCAATGTGTGTAATACATACAAGAAATGGATCTTTCATCACCACCTATGGCTATGTTTTCTCATTTCGAGGTTTTGTGACATGAAGAGATACTTAAAATTGTCTTATATACTAGCTTTGAAACCAGTTACTATTTCCTCTACGGTGTTATGCAGAAACCTTGGTCATCCGTTCAAAAAATACATATGAGTACAAATTTTTGACGAATAAAGTTCGCACTCCTTGCGTAATATTGTTCACTCATAAAACACGACATTTTATGCAAATTTAAAAGCGAGTTTGTCTAATGAAATAAGTTTTGACAAACATAGCGGAGCCAGCCAAATCACAAATGTGCAAATGAATGGATGTCGCACCATAGAAGAATTCCAAAAAAAAAAAAAAAAAAAAAACAATAAGACGAGCAATAGTCATCGAATAATCAATGATTCGATAAGCGAAGACAATGCTTTAAATAGGAAGATGCTTAGCGATACATTCAATTTGGACCGATAAAATGCATCTTTCAAAAATTACGAAGAACGAACACCATTGGCAATAAAGTACCGCTAGTGATTTTGACCGTTTCAGGAAACATATCAGCGAACTGAATTCTCCAAAAGCATTGTAACAGAGAGAGATTAGGTGAGAGAGATTAGACGAGATGAGATTGATAGCACTTTCTTGTGGCAGTTTCTTAATGAATCAAGAAGCAAATTTCTAATGCAGCAATAATAAAATATATATATATTTAAAAAGAAGGAAACACTAGCCTGACTGGAATCAATTGACAATGAAACCAACACATACACATGCGGACACAGACACACAGACACACACACACACACATACACAAAACACATTCATTTGCAGCATGCGCACAAAAAGCCAATAAACGGATAGAAGACATTATGAAACATTTATGTATTTATGTATGGAATTGTTGGAATAAATCAACTCCAATGCATCTCAACTCTCGAAATATAACGTGCACAACAAAAGCATTTTTAAATATAGTGGGCAAGTTTTGTTATAAACGCACAACGATCTCACTTGAGAATACTTTAATCAGCAGCAATCGAACGACGGCAGAGGCGGAAAAGTTTTTGTGGAAACAATTTTTGGAAGCTTTTTTTTCGTTTAATTTATTGATCAACATTTTCAAGAAAGGCCTGCTAGAGTTGAAGTGAAAATTTTTCGCATAGGAAGGCGAGCAAATTTGACCATTGAAAGTTGAAAGCACCCGGATGAAGATCATAAAAATTTCAGCGCTTTTCAAAGGAAGAACGTTTCTCTCTTCTTTGTGATTTTTCAATCACAGATTGCCGCAAATGAACTTAACAGTGAGCCACATTGAAAGTGCGCGGGATATACAAGAAAGTCCAAGCAAGCGCTTACGTTACCGCAAGAATATTAGTAAAAAGATTAGTGATAGTGCGAACAACGAAAGACTCGTTGCCATCGATCCACACCTGAAATTATTATCTTTAGCAATTCCTGCAAAGGAAGATCAATTGCACTTTCGAAATCATTTTTCCTCATATCATTTGAACAGCACTTCCTGCTGTTTAGATAAAAAAGTGAGCACCACATTTCCACTGAACAGAAAACCACCTTCTGGGAATCTTTGAAAATGGATTTCAGCATTCCATGCAAGCAAGTACGCTAACTGATGCGTACCCTCGAGATATTTTCGAGAAATCCTTGAGACACTGAACAAAATTTTTGAGACATCCTCTCCCGATTCATATAAGTTGATGGTTTTTCTCGTTTCCTAAAAGGTGAGTAATGAAATATTGATCGTAAATGAAATTGACCAATTTTTGACTAATTCAACTTGATCGTAAAAGTTGTATAACAATAATAATCATAAAATATGAATGAGATAAACGTCCTTATAAAGCATAAAAACTTACGTTTGTCCAGCAGGACATTTCTTTTCGCATACTTCACCGTAGAATGAATCTTTGCATTCGCACCTGTAGAGTACTCTCATTAACTGCATCTTTAGCAATCAATAAAAGTTTATCATAAAATCATATGCTGCACAGCATGTCGACGGTAATGACACAATACAAAAATATGCATAAAATGGCAAACGAAAAGTCGATATTGTTGAACTTTTTCCAGTTTTGAGTTCTTCTCGTAAAAGGATTGTAAATTTTATGACTTCAACTTTCATAGCAGCTGCAGTGAGAAAAGGTTTCAGACAAAAATACAAATAGACATGCCGACAGACTCAGCTCGTAAAACATGCCGCACTATAGGAGCAAAAAAAGGCGCATATTAATAGCAACAAATGACAATGTCGTGCTATTTAATAGGGTATTTGCCGAAAATAGCGATCGCTTTAATGTTGCTGGCTAGAAGCAAAATCGTTGTTGCATTCGATATTTTCTTTCTTTTAATGCTTTCGGGTGAAATTTTTTCTGCATGGTGAGCCGACTTCTGTCATAATGAAATCGAGCAATTCCTTACTATCTCTAGGATAATCAGCAGGATATAGTCTCTAAAGTGAGTGTAATTTGAGCGACGCTTCACTAAGAATTTAGCGAAGAAAATTCGAATGCCAATAGTTTGAAATATTTATTGCAGTTTACGTCCATTAAACAGAATATTTGTTTCAATATGAACCAAAAAGTGAATGAATTCGTAATTCGAAAAATCATGAAAAAAGTGGTTAAAAACTATAGTTGAAGTTATTCTTTTATTTAAAAAAAAAAAAAAAATACTGAAAAAGCAATGATCTTGCGCCTAGAAAAAAAAAGAAAAAGAAAAAAGAACCAGTTCGGTCACATATATGCAACGTTTTGGCATTGAATCACTGTCATTCTACACTTACGGCAATTTGTGGAATTACAAAATATGGACAAACAAATCATTTTCGTTGCACAGCCTGTTCTTTACACTCCTTCGATTCCGAAACGCTTCCTTTCTACATCGTTTACTATTATATACTTCTTGCTTAACCAAACTTCAACTTCTTTCCAGTATTAAGAAGATTTTTGATGCATTAAAATCAATTTCGAATTAAACGTCGACCAAATTCGAAACGGGAAATGCGCTAAGGAAAAGCGCAGCTGTCAGGTTGTCTACAAATCAAGAAGCTGACCCGTTCGTGCAGCTGCCGTCAACCACACCCGACACTGACAAGTGGATTTCTTATGTTCGTCCTATACCTCTCTATAGTGTTTCCCCCCTGAGGGAGTCGGCACAAAATGGCGCTAAATTTAGACAATTTGAGCGCTGTGTCCTATTGGATTTCAAAAGAGTGTCTGAATTAGGGCAGCTGTCCTAAGGGACGACCTTATGATCATATTACTATGACTTTCACTCAGATTTAATGGTACATCATGAAAGCTGTATCACCCTAATAAGTAACATTGACAGTTACACGCTGTTGACATTTTATAGCTGAGTTGTTGACTTGATTTGAGAATTACTATCGAAAATCGAGTGTTTTTTTGTAGAATTAAATACACACATATTAGCAAACGTTTCTCATCTCTTTGTCGGTAACGTTAAAGAGTGGCAAGGTTGCTAAACGTGTTCGGTGTGCGCATAAGTTCATCGTTAAAGATCGGGGCGCACGATTAGATATGACTAAAGCTCACCTTCCATCAATCACTTCGCCGTCGTTTTTGCATGCGATCACTTGATCGCAGTTACCTCCGTCGTATTCATCTGCACAGCGGCATCTGTCTCCAGCGTTTCTCCAACGTCTTTCATGCTCTAAATTGTTGCAACGTTTAGTGATGTGTCGCTTCATTAGAAGTGGTGAAACTCACGCAGTAATATAGCTTGGGAATTTGAATAATGCTGTAGGCAGCAGTTCACCTGATGAGCGTGTAAGCCAACAACTAATTAAGAACAGAACAGAATATAATACTGACTGCAGCATGATGCTAGACAAATGCACAGTTATCCTTCTATGTGACAGCAATTTTTTAAGACTCAGACGATAACCACTGTTCGATTACCAAAAAAGAAAAAAAAAACAGTGCCCACCGAGAAGTGTAGGCCGGTAATACTCTACTTCTCAGGTGAACGATGTACCACTGACGTTCACCTAAGAGCTAGAAGAACACCAGTTTGCATGTGCTTGCAGACATTGTTTTCATTGGTCATCGAATGGTAGTTATCGTCAGACACCGAAGAGACTAAAAAATTTGGCTGCAAGGTAAAAGGTTGATCATATAGGACTTGCATTTAAACAATCAAAAACTCGGCTTCATATCTATTAGGCAGATTATTCTGGATAAGCAGACATAGGTCAAGGAGGCTACGCAGGAAGAATGCGGTAACTGGACCTTTGGGAGCCATTCTCCAACAAGCAAGTCGTTCGCAGTTTCTGCCATCCCATGGCGCCTGACAAATACACTCAATCTGCTTCGAACCAATAGCAATAGTGCCGTTATGTTGGCATGCATTCGGAGTACACCTGAATGACATCACCTTCCGATTAAAACATCACCTGTCGAGTAAAAGTAAAAAAAAAATTCTCTAGCCGACTGGAACAAGGTGAAAGGAAAGGTAGAGCTTTGGTGGAAAACGGAAAAGCAAGATAAAAAGTATAGAGAAGATACTCTTCTTAGTCTTTCTCAAGGTAAGTTAAATCCTCCTTCCCCCTTTCATTCACGATGAAAAAGAATAGTGATTTTCCTTTCACCAACTTGCCTTCGTAATTCTCTCTTTATTATTTGAAAAAAAAAAAAAAAAAAAAATGACCGTAGCAGAAATTCTCGAAAAATTTCTTTGATGAAGCCAACAATCCTCAAGATTGAGGTGAAACACCAAAAATTCAATCTTTTCTTCCCTTCCAATCATTTTTCACATGTTTTTTCTTCTGTTGAAGTGACAGCAAAATGTGCAGCTTGCAATGCTTTTTCTCCCCTCAGCGGAACGCTTCCAAAGAGCATTTTTCAACACAGCGCATTCGACACCACAGTTCGATAAAGACAACTCTTGACGCTTTCGAAGAAAAACCTTCTTCCGCTCCATAGTCTATCAACTGTGTTCGAAAAGTCATGCCATAATCACTGGGCATAGACCACATAATGAAACGTATATATTTGTTTGGACTTCACAGAGAGTTGATTTTCAAGAGTTCCACAAGCGCTAGTTGGTTTCATGCCGGGGCATGCGAAATGAAATACAGTTAATGCCCAAGGGAGGCTAACAATCGCTTTGAACGAAGAATATTTCTAAATACCACTCCCCCCTCCCCCCCTGCCTTCCCACCTCCATTGGGAACCGACATAGAATTGAAGTACCGAACAGCTAGTTGAGTGATGAATCTATGAGTGCTGTAAAAGTATTCCACATTTTGAAAATGAACACGTGCGGGGGCAGAGGCGTGGTTTTTGAAACAAGTTCGCCGAAAGCGGCAAGAACAAATTACTAGTACAACGTACACTGATAGGTTCGCAACTTCTAACATATTTTAACACAAAGTGTTTTTCTACATCTCACTAACTGCACTCTGGGGCTTTTCCATGTGCTCTTTTGAGAGCAAAAAAAAATAAAATAAAATTTACGCGATACTTTTTACAGCATCGATTTATGCTTTGCATTCGTTAAAAACTTCAACTTCAAAACAAACAAGAAAGCACGTCAATGAAGCTTTCATGAATTATGCTTTTGAGTAGTTCAGTTGGTTAGATCAACTGGTTGCAGAAATACTGTAAGTTCTGAATGCACGTTTTCGTAAGTGGTGACCGACTGTAGAAACCCTCTGCTAAAAAATTCGTTTCTTTTTGCTCGTATCCAACCATGAGGGGTTCATAAAGATGCGCACAACTCTTCAAAAATAGTCCAAAGGAGTCAAGAGAAATCGTGACAGCCTTGATGCGAATAATATCTATCGAATTCCGTGGGTCGGATCTCATCGGTTCGCAAAACTGAACACAC
>JAAVTS010000338.1:76458-87283 GCA_022845575.1 Baylisascaris ailuri
CAGTAGTTTTCTTGTTTTACATTTTTCAGTTATTCTCATACGATTTACTTTTCTATTCCTCTCTATTTTTCTACTATTAGTTCACTTGTCTATACAGATTCTTATACTAACAGGGTTATGCGTTTCGTTCTGACGATGGCCCGCGCATAACTCAGGTGCACACGTCAACGGATAAGGGACGAAATGTGGTCACCTTTTGTTCTCATAGGTAATCTACCGTGTCTTACTTCTTGCAGTCTTAGCAAATATCTAATCTTCTAACGGCCGTCTATGGCGTCTCTGCTCATACATACGTGATTTCTGCGTTTGTTTTTGAATAAAGAAAAAATTGTTCTCCCTTTTCTTTTCTTTTCTTAACGTCGTTTTCTCGCAGAAACGTATTCATCTCGGTCTATACTGACGGTGTACCCATAAAGGACTTTATGTCAGTATGATTTCAGTATAAAACTTTTAACAACGTTTTTGATATATGGATCGTATTTTCTTTAGAAAACTTCTATAAATTGATACTTATTGACGCTGATACAGATGACGCCTCCTTTCATTGAAATACATAAGAAATTGCCAAGAAAACAAATCATTCGATTATAAAAAACTAATGCTTAGTAATGATCGTGGGTAACTGCAAATTTCACAATAAAACAAAATTAAAAGAAAAGACGTTTATAGCAGAAGAGTTTAGTTTTCAAGTGAAAGCAAAAGACAATGAGAAATGAAGGGGAATGGATAGGGGGAAGGCAAAGGAGGAGGGGGAGGGCACATAAATGAAAAAGTCGGAGCGTGATGACATCTTCAGATTTCATAGCTACCGATCGCATGGCACGCATTAATTAGCGGCACTTGTGAAAAGAAATGTGAGATGCGGTATGTTAGGCGGTACGAATCCCAACGACGACTTATATAATGCAGCTAACAAGCCATAAGATTGCACTCGAAAATGCGAACGATCAGAATCGAACAACAGTCAATTTCAGTAACAATTTAAGCTGTTTAAATTTCAATCTCAGCCTTAACTCCTTTTTTCTTGCGCCCCTCATCTATATGGAGGGACCCATTTAGACAGCATAATTTCCACAAATGACAGGTACGTACTGCACAGGTGTTCTTTTTTTTTCTTTTTTGCAAAGAAGGAGGAAGAAAAACGAACAAGAGGTTCAATTTCTATTAGATAAAAGATTCATTACTCAGTCGATGTTGTCCAACGTAATTAATGTTTTCGTTACATCAAATATAAATCGCAGAATTCAATGCAGGTTGAATATGAACGAAGAGCGGCTTTATGTGAACATCCGGCAAGGCCTTCTTTGTTTAGCTACTGAAGCTTTAGAAAAGTCCGGAAGCGTTTTCTTTCTGGGCGATTGCATACTGTACTTCATGATTGTAAGCACAATATGACATGATGGAAAAGAAAAAAAAAGAACTGACTGAATGTTTTTCAATTTCGTGTTCACATGAAAACAATAAATAAAATGCACTGTTAAAATAACGAATGAATCACTTATTCGGGAATATTTGCAACTTTTGCAATAATAATTTAAACGAAAAGCTTCATATAACACTCAGCTGTGTAAATCTAAAAGCCTAGCTTTGGTACAGTAAATAAAATGAGCCTTCTAAACTTAGATAAGCTACTTTTGATCAAGCAAAATATATAAGACGGTAGTCGAATCGTTTCTTCCTAAACGACTATAAACAACATGTTTTTGAGTTTGACGTGTACACTCGTTGAATTATGTTTGCAAATGGCATTTTTATTTGGCAAGATGAACGCGCCGTTCTTCGTAAATAGCGGCTACATCAACAGCATAACGAATAAAACATATTTACGTTATGACAATAAGTTCACTACACATAATAAAACGCAATATTAATTCTATTCGGTTATTTAGATTCTATGATTTAAAATTATACACAATTAAACAAATCATTTCCTATGTATTCAACACTCAGATTTTATGCATTGTTAAAGAGTAGCAAATTTCTTAACGCAAATGGAAAAAAAAATTAATGCTTGATTTAGCCGCCTTTTTGCACAAAAAATCGACTGATTGACTCAAATTACTTCATGGAGTTATGCAATCACTATACTCTAACTTGGCTAAATATTACTGGTACAATGTTTTTTAAATGCTGCCTTTACAAATGAATTCCGTTAAAATACATATTAGACTATTAAAAGTTCGGCTGAGTCCTCACCATATATTTCTTAATATTTTTAGGTCTTATTAGTTGCGTTATATCACAATTGTTTTCGGGTATTTTCAATATTGCTTGTGCCATTCAATGACTTGTTAAATTCTCTTATTGACTGCTACAAAGCAATTTTTATAAACAGGAAAAGCAAAATATACCGACAAAAAACCGGTGAAAGCAGGAAAGAAAATATTACTATATAAGGCATTGATGGCGTGTTATTCACAAAACTTCAAATAAATGGGAAAATGTTGCGCCTTCAAAGAAAACAAACAAAAAAGGACAAGACCCACTCTCAAATACAGGTGCTAAAGCGTATACTACAGAGTATTCATTATTATTATTACTACTATTATTACTATTAGTTATCATTCGACATAATACGCTGAACATGCTACTAATGCATTCGGTGAACAGTGTTCACTCCCTAAAACAATGATCGCCTTAGAAAACCCGATCTAGCTCTTCAAAGAGAAACAACCACTTCGCACTTAGCGTCTCTGTTGTTGAGTTCTAACAAACCGCTGTGTGCGAGGCATCTGACTTGGGTGGGGCTATGGAGCTACGTTCCTTCGAATGCAAAAGTTGTTTACGAGTGGGTGAGCCAGTGTGGCCAAACACAAGAAAACATCAGCGAGCCGCAGCGAAAATCGATCCGTTCGCATGACGTTGTCTTGTGTCCAATTGCTACCGGTGTAAATACTGCACTTTCAACTCGAATCCGTAGATCTCCATACTCAGGTATAAAAATTCGCAGAATGCGTATATTAGCATCTATACTAACGCAGAGATCGTTAGAAGTTTCCCCGCATCGTGTTTGGACGAATCACTTCCCTTTGATGGAGACAGGCTTTTCAGGCCCGAAGATTCCCGGCTGGGGGTTCCGCGTCCTGAAAATTCCCCGTGGAGTGAGAGGGTTTTTGGAGCGGGGGGACTTCGCTAAGGCATGAAAGCGGGAAAACGCTTGGTTATGAGAAAACCTTTTTAGGCGTGGTTGATGCTGTAGCGCCCTGTCATCTAGACATACATGTAAATGGATTAGCAATAATAAGCAATTTATTAGAAGCTACGTTTCGGCGAATCAGTGTCTTGAAATGCTACTCAGTCGATAATGCAACTGCGCCTGCATCCGAAAACGTGTCTTTGTATCAAGAACTGTGGGGCACTCTAGAATGTGGACAATATGGCGCACTATCCAGTTCTTGAAAAATAGAGATAAATAGGACTCGGTTTGGAGATGATGCAAAAGGTGGTGAGCGACATAAATGTTTTATCGTGTTCTTAAATGTCTTCAGGCCAATTTGCAATAGAAAATATCACCTATGGTATATTCGCACCCGTTCCAACAAAGGTGCGGCACTATACTTAACTGTTTCGTTCCCTATTCCGCTTTTTTAGCCCGGACACGTGTCCATATATCTTTCGGATGGATGCGAACAACGGCGGAAACAATAGATCATTTTGCTAGACTAGCTGCTGACCATCTTCGTTATTCACTCCTTAATACTTTTTTCTAGCAAACTGTTAAAATTCAGCCAGTCGTACTTTCCTTCCATACGCTCTCTCTCTCAGCATTCTTGTGATTTCTGTTTCCGTTTGTAACGATCAAGAAATACTTCCACGTTAAAATTCATCGATTCCTTAGCACGTACATTTCAGTGAATATAGAAAAGTGCTACGCATTCAAACAACCTATTCCGGATATTTAAAACACCTTAAATTCTTACAGAATGAATCATCTTCATCGACTATAAATTAAAAAGAAACAGATCTAGTTTTCCGCATATCTTTCAAAGTTTTAGCATTCAATCAACGGTAACGTTTTCTTTGTAAATGAGAATGTTCACTGACAGCTGTTGCTGTCAAGTAATGAGTTAATGTGAAATGATGCAGCTATTCTTTTAGATATTCTCTTAGATAATTTTTCAGCAAGTAAAATATATGCTAATAACATAGTTTTGCCTTGTAAATCTCTTTTTGCAAATCAATGCTGTCAACTCGTAGTAACCTCACAGCACTGGTTTGCCGGAGTTCTATTCATGGCTTCCGCAAAAAAACTGTGCTTCTTTAACAACCTTTTTCTGCACCATATTTCCCCTTGGCGTATCTCGTTCTAACATACTCCCTCACTCAGTTTCCTCATAATTTTGTGACCCAAGAAATGTTTTTGGGCTCGCATGGGATATCTCCTGATTCATGTTTTCGCGGGGGTCCTTAACACGAGGCCTCATCAGCTACTCCGAAGAAGAGATGGGTTAAACTTCGAACACTAGTCCACACTCTAATTCATACGCGGGCATCGACAACTGGTAGACGACATTCATCAGAACTTGAAGCAAAAGTACATCAAACGACAAGATATGTACGTAAAAATGCCCTCGCTGGTTTTCCTTTGTTCCCTTTCTCTGCGCTCTTCCCTCCTTCCAATTCGGCTTTCTCCAACAAAGTTCAGGGTGTGTCACTGCAGAATAAGCTTCTCTTAGAATAGGCGCAAACGTGTTGGAATCTCAAACTCAAACTCCTAGAGGCGCGCAAATCGCCAGCCATCTTGATACACAAAAAATAGCTAGCTGGATTCAGGGGCGCAATTCTTAGTGCAGTGAAAGCGGAAATGACAACTCATTGCGGAATGTGCGCAGTCTTTCTTATGTGCACCCGCAATTTGAAAACGTCACATTTGTGCACATTGCATACAAATGAATCGCTAGATTCCTGCATGCCTAAAGGTTTCTCCTTGTTAGGCTAGGCATACAGTGTATCAATACAGAACTTGGACAACAAAAAATTACGGTTGCAAGCGCCCAATTAAATCTTGTCTCCACCCTTGAAAACTCCAGGCTGTTAATAAATGCTAGATTTTCTGCTCAAGCGTTTTGACAGTTATTGCAGGCATTTATGGAAAATAGCTATTCCTGCATTAATTTCCAACCACTTGTTAAATTAGATGACTTGCCAAGGCTAAAATATACGCTGCCTATGGATAGATAAAACAACGGTGCGTAACTCTGGAGTGGAGTGTAGAGCCAAAAGAATGGAGAAGAGAGGCGAAATTGTATCGCTATCCGATTACTGACGCACTACTTAGTAGAGCGGATGAATCTCTTCCCCAAAAAACTTCATGGATTGTCGGTACAGCAATGAAAAGAAAAAACAACTGAGAACATTGTTTTTTAACAATAGTTGCCGCGCCAAACATCCTGTCAGACGATCGCAGATGGTACTGTGTGTCATCTGACCACTCTATTTCGAGTTCTTCTCTCCCTCAATCATTGCTTCGACAACCACGCCTCGCATAAATATGCTATAAGAGCGAATAAATGCCAGCGGAGCATAATTGATCGATTACACTGAAGCAATGCTCAGTGCGCTAAACTTCCCAGTCTTGTCCACTTCTCACCTAGGTGCTAAATCGGTCCAAATCGTCCCTCGCCTTTTCTCCATCTCTCAATTCCGCGGCGTAGATAACCCGTGACACTGACGGTTATAATGGCCGCTAATGCAATCTCACTTCTGAAGGGTGAGACCGGATGAGAACACCGGCATTTAAATACAACCCAAGATGGCAGTAAAGGAAGAATTCTTCGTCAGGCAATGTTTAGACGGCTGAAATATCACTGCACTAAAAATTTCAAAAAAAAAAAAAAGAAAAAAAGAATAACTCAATGGAATAACTCAATCCATTCAAGCCCACCCATCGATGTGGGCATCAACTATTGCAGAAAATAACATGCATTAAAGATAAGAAAACATCGACAGCACGCCTTTTTTTCGAAATAAAATAGGTGGATTCTGCGAAAAAAGGGTATAAATAAAGTTCAATGACAAGCAGAGCAAACGAGGTGACAACAGACTGCTCACGGCTCGTTTCCGCATATAGATTTGCACACTGATGTGGCGATGATTGGCGAACCGAAAAGCAGCACACAGCGCAAAGATTAGTTATCGCTAGCACACATTGATGTCTCGTCGATTTGTGCAAAGGGTGATCGTGTGATCGAAATTCCCGTGGTGTTTGTTTTGCGCTTATCCAACTATTCATGCTCCCTTCCCCAACTCACCCTCTCATCCCAGTCCTCACCATCAACGCATTCATTCCCCAGAAGGTTTTCTTGGAAAACTTTTAAATCAACCACTGCGACTAATGCTTCCTAATGCGAACTGATCGTAAGAACGCCTCATTCTAAAGTGGATTTCTGGAATTGCGAATGATTCATAAACATGCCGGAAAATATAATCTTTTTTATCAGCAGCCGGCTATTTATGTCCAGTAAAAGCTTGGAAAACAATAGAAATACTCACCAGTATCTAATTTTTCTATCAACATGATAAAGCACAGACTGCACAAATCAAACTCACAAAATCTACAGAATTGGTATTCTTAATATATGTGATTCCAAACAGTTATATGTTACTCCCAAGTATCAAATAGCGATATTAAAAAGCACCAATAAGTTGCGCAAACTGCAAAAACTTCTGGGTATTAATAAGGAGCAAAAAACTTTATGTACTAACGAGTAAATGAAGAAATAATTCTAAGATGTAAAATATATTATTCGAATCAATCATGAGTAAATAAACATTTTCTAGGATAGAAAGTTTATCTTCTGCAGTTGAATGCGGCAAACTCCTCCATTTTTCTATCGATTGGGTCTGCCTAGCAACGCGAAATATTTCTGTTCTTCGACTACTCTCGTTACAAAGATTCCGCGTTCGCGGATCCTCCTCTACTTTCAGCAGTCTTTTTATTGCCGCTTCAAGCGTTACGTCGAGGGAATCTCAACGGAATAGAGAATTATCCATAGAGGCAAAAAAATAATTACGATGGACTCTGAGAGAGAGAGAGAGAGAGAGGGAGAGAACAATCTTCTTATAGTGGTTCTTCATTTGCAGTTAAATTCAGGGGTTAAAAAAGACTTCCATTGAACCATACGAACGCGCACTTTATTATGAACATTTCATACAAATGTGCTATTTGAAAGAAAACAAACTCAAGCATTCTTACTTGTCAATCTTCACTTACACAATTATTTGAGTAATCTCAGGATTTGATTTACACATCATTAACCACAATATTTAGGGCAATTTTTGTCCGCTGAATGTAAAACGAGATCGGAAGCGTCTAAACCTTAAATGAGTCTACGCCGAGACTTCTCACAAATACGGCAAACAAGGTGAATTGAGTGCATCAACAACTGATCTTAAAGAGATGCAAAACGAAGTGTTAGAAAGTAAATGGAGCACAACATGTGAACTCTGAATTCATCAGGTGCCTCACAAGTAACCGCGGCAATACACTCTTTCGCAGCATTTTTTTAAATCGATTACAGGCTGTGCACTTTTACTACTATGAAAATAGATTTGCTGAGCAAAGTAATGCAGTAGCAAATGAGTTATGATTCAGTTGCATATGAATGCGAAAAATTCGAGAGCAAAAGTTCACATGATGTCGGTAAGAAATGAAATGAACATTAAAGCTCGAAGATCAATGGACTTCTTTTTAAAGCTGCCACTGTGAGCGCTCTCCGTCTGAAGGTATTCCGAAGGTTGAAAATAGCCTTATAAACTGGGATCTTTAATCATGAAGTGGCTAAGGATGTTGTGAGATAAGTGGACGAGATGTGGTGGCAAAATAAGCGAAGCAGGATATAGCAGTTGTGACTTAAACGGATCGGGCGTATTTTTATGACGACTTTTGCTCAACATATGCGTAGAAAGGAATCTTTATGATTTGTGCGATTGCCAAAAACAATATATAAGAATAAAATAGGTGTTGAAATAAGAATGTATGATTCACGCAACAGAAATGCGAGCAAAACAAAAAGAGAAGAAAAGTGCTAAGAGAAATGTCGACATTGCAAAAACTGGTTTTGAGAAAGGTCCACACATTGATTGCAAAAATTTTATCAATGCAAAAAGGGAATATAAGAAAGCGCAATGCGAGAAATAGACATTGATATAGCCGTACTCATCAATAGCTGCAATTGTTGAAGGCGATCGAATTGAAATACTCTACAATAGTCAAAAATTGTGGAATTACTCCTCTGAAAGTGAACATTATTTATACTGAAGGAATTTATGGAAATATCGGGAAAATTCGCGGGAGAAGGGAAAACTATGAAAACGGACGCGAAGTTTCAGGAGGACTGGCTCGACCTCAATGAATTTTAGCGAGCCATTCGACGTATAACATTACGCTCTACCGCCACTTTACTTCACTGACGGTAAAAATTTTGGAAACGCAGTTCACATGATGGGTGATCGAGCAGCTGCCTAGTCAATTAGAACGACAACTGAGCCGATCGGATATCCCATTCCGACGCTTTTCTGTGAAATCCATCTGAGCGATATGTACAAGTGCTTGTTGCGCGATTTATCATATTCGTAAACAATAAGGTTTCAGAAGCTTTCAAAACATCGCAGCAAGTAAGTCCGATCAGTTGGCCTTGTCCGACTTCTCCACAAGAATTCAATGCACTGAAAAAAAGAACAACTTAAGTTCTGCAGATTCCTATTCAGGCTTCCACAATTGAACTACGAGAGTTGCCTTTTATAGGCAAAGGGAAACTGCACTTGGATGTGAACGATCAGATGGATGGTCTTCATGTGCTACAGTGGATATTTCATGGATACAGCAAAAAAAAAAAAAAAAAGAAAAAAGAAAAAGAAAAAGTGATCGCATATTGGTGAAGTTTCAAGGACAGACCGACTAAAAGCCGAACATAAATCGATACTTTTCACGGAAGAAAAACAACCTGTCTTTCAACTGTTTGTGATAAACAGCACAGAACACCTAAAGAATAAAGTACATTTCAAATGAATGGTTGAAATTATTGCCCAATAAAATTAAACTTTTTTATGGTGGAGTACTTATTTAAGAGGTGGAAAAAGAGTGAGGATGCATATTGGAGGGTAGCAAAAGGAAGAATTAATAGTTCTGTGGGAAACAATTTGCAATTCAAAGCGGCGATTTCAAAGCGGAGCCTCTCACGTTAAAAGAAAAACGGCGAAAAGATCAAGATCTCTTATTCAGCTCAATCTACGGTATCAGAGAAGACACTGTTTTGAAAAAAAAACTGAGCGTCGTCTTTTCTTGAATCATAACGGCACTATGGTGGTGCCCCGGCACTATGATAAATCGCGTAAAAAGTCTGCACTTCTTCACTTCCTTTAAATATTAGATCTGTCAGTAAAACATATACCCCGTAAAGACTGTTCCTCTTATTTATCACCTCAATTAACATCAAATCTAAGCCCTTAGAATCACTATCGTTTGGTGTGGCTGTAATGAAGTAACACCCTCAATACAATCGATAATATTCGACTCAAGCGATCGCAAAATCTGCGATATTAGAGTTATTGAACTTTTATGCTTCGCAAGCAAATTTCACGATTCGATGAGAGTTGATGATTCATGACATTGCCTAAAAACTTCAAATTTTATGCAACCAAGCGAGACGAAAAAATTTCATCCAGCTATCGAGTTGTGCGCCCTAGAAGAATCGTAAAGAGCAGCTCAAGAAGAGATGGCTCTGTGAAGAGGACTCCTGAAGCAACTAACAGAAAACAGATAAGGCTTAGTGGGAACTAAGCAGCCGTTCACACAGATATCATATTTCGATTGCGCACAATCAGAAAGCGACTCAGCAGAGGGAAGCGCTGAGCCGAGTGCAGAGATCTTTTTTTTTCAATGAGTGCGCCAGGCTCTCATCCTCGAATCCGACGCTATTTAGCTGCTTTGGCCGTAGCCTTCAATCAAGCGGCATCACTCAAACAGCCACACAATAACATCAAAGTGCTTTCCAAATTGATGCATGCTTCACTATCCAGCACGCTCCACATCCCATCACGATGCACCCAGCCCTTCCTTTGACTTTGTATTCCCTTCACTCCTCGACGATCCGTAATACACCGGATGTACGTACATAAACGTATAAACACACACATATTAATATGCAGATATCTAATCTACTCAGGCGACTCATTCAAACGCAGCTTACTTGAATTCGAGAGCTGAAAACCAACACGAAACATGCTCTTAGTGTAGCTCTCCTCAACTCCATTAGGGAATTACGCATTGAATTTTTGATCCCTTTTCCACAGATAGCATATGCCATGACAACTAGTGTCGAGTCCCCAGAGTAGACTTATGACGCGAAAATTGAGAGGCCGCGAATTCTTTCGAAGACCATGATCTTCGAAATCTAAAATGTGTGCAATGCTAAAAGCTAAGGCAAACAGAATTTATACAAAACCACTAGTTTGAAGGGGTTAGGAAATTCGAAGTTCGACCATTTCCTGAGCTACGGAAAGAATCTTACCTCTTCCTGCAAATTCGGCACAGGAAAAAAACGCAAAAACTGATGCTTCGGCTATTTAGCTTAATGAGAAGCGTCTCGTAAAACTTGGGAGTGGATTTTCTCGATGAGAGTCGAGACAGTAGTACGGCCTGTCCAAATATCAGATAGTGTAGTGGTTTTCTGGTGCTTTTAAAGCGCATAACACCTAAAACCACTCGAACGACGGCGAAAGAAATCAAGGCACGGAAGAAAAACGACAGGAACATTCCCCAGTGCCAGCTTACCGCTGCAAAAAAAAAAAAATCTAAGCGTAGAAGCTGTAGCACAATGTCAAC
>JAAVTS010000338.1:87364-103472 GCA_022845575.1 Baylisascaris ailuri
TCGTGGCCAACATTTTATCCGTGAGGTGAAATATTGTTGCGTTCTTGAAACCCATTTACGGACAAAATGCCCCTAAGCAATGCAAGAATTTCTTTCGATGATTGCTGATACTATTTGAAGAATGCGACCACTGTGTTCAGATAAGAGAAGTGAGAAAACGTCTACAAACAGGAAAAGTCGAACAAATTCTTGCATGCCTCAATAACATTCAGTGAAGAAATGATGATCAATGTAAAAAAAAAAAAAAAAAAAAAAAAGAAAAAAAACCTGCGGCAAACATCTTCGGAGGCTCTCAAAAACAGCAAATCTATGCGGAGAATTTCTCAAAAAAAAAAAAAAAAAAAAAAACTTATGAACAGAAATTTTCACCCTGTAAGATAGCATACTCCAAGCCTTCTAAGACATATCATTGACATCTATCAATGCACAACAACAGTTTTCATGACTGAAAACGAGGTAGCCATGAATCAGAGTGTTAAAAACTGTTATCGCCGATATATTTTCCACCATGTCGCCGACAAACTTGCCTTTCTTCTTTACCAAACATCTGCACCATCAGCACCATCAGCACCATCAGCAGCATCAGCATCATCAGCAGCATCAGCACCATCAGCACCATCAGCTCCATCTGCACCATTAACACCATCAGCACCATCAAATCCATCAGCACCATCTTCCGGCGTAAATGCTGTTCGTTTCGGCGCGATGACAGAACGATGAAAAACCTCCCTGCTTAAATTCTGCTCCTCCACCACTTCAGAGGTCAACGACATCGCCGTCTGCAAAATTCGTGCTGATGGTGGTGATGGTGCCGATGGTGCCGATGGTGCTGATGCTGCTGATGGTGCTGATGGTGCTGATGGTGGTGATGTTGGTGATGGTGGTGATGGTGGTGATGGTGGTGATGGTGCCGATGATGCTGATGATGCTGGTGATGCTGATGGTGCTGATGGTGCTGATCGTGCTGATTCTGCAGATGGTGCACATGCTGCAGATGGCGCAGATGGAGCTGATGGTGCTGATGGTGCTGATGGTGGTGATGGTGGTGATATCGGTGATGGTGCTGACGGTGCTGACGGTGCCGATGGTGCTGATGATGCTGGTGATGCGGATGATGCTGGTGGTGCTGATGGTGCTGATGGTGCTGATGGTTCTGATGGTGGTGATATTGTTGATAGTGCTGATGGTTCTGATGGCGCTGATGGTGGTGATGGTGGTGATGGTGGTGATGGTGGTGATGGTGCCGATGATGCTGATGATGCTGGTGATGCTGATGGTGCTGATCGTGCTGATTCTGCAGATGGTGCACATGCTGCAGATGGCGCAGATGGAGCTGATGGTGCTGATGGTGCTGATGGTGGTGATGGTGGTGATATCGGTGATGGTGCTGACAGTGCTGACGGTGCTGATGGTGCTGGTGGTAGTGATGGTGGTGATGGTGGTGATGTGCTGATTGTGCTGATGATGCTGATCGTGCTGATAGTGCTGATGGCGCTGATGGTGCAGATGGTGCTGATATCGGTGATGGCGCTGATGGTTCTGACGGTGCTGACGGTGCTGATGGTGCTGATGGTGGTGGTCGTGCTGATGGTGGTGATGGTATTGATGGTGCTGATGGTGCTGACCCTGCTGATCGTGCTAATGGCGTTGATGGCGCTGATTGTGCTGGTGGTGCTGATGATGCCGATGGCGCTGGTGGTGCTGTTGCTGCTGACGATGCAGATGGTGCAGATGGTGCTGATGATGACGATGCTGCACATGCTGCAGATGGTGCAGATGGAGCTGATGGTGCTGATGGTGCTGATGGTGACGATGGCGCTGATGGCGCTGATGGTGCTGGTGGTGCTGATGGTGGTGATGGTATTGATGGTGCTGATGGTGCTGATGGTTCTGTTGTGGTCGCACGATCCGACGATTCGTGCTCAGCCGACATCGTATGCCCTCTTGTCAACCAACATTGTATGGCCTGTGGTCAGCCGACATCGTATGCCCTGTGGTCAACGGACACCCTATGCCTTGTGGTTAACCGACATCATATGTCCTGTGGTCAGCCGACATCGTATCGTCTGTGCTCAACCGACATCCTATGCCATATGATCAGCCGACATCGTATGCGCTGTGGCCAACTGGCATCGTATGCCATATGGCCGTTCGTCGTCGTATGCCCTCTGGTCGATCGAAATCTTTTGCATATGGTCAGTTGGCATCGCATGGGCTGTTTTCGGCCGTCGTCTTACGCCCTGTGGTCGTTTGACATCGTATGCCCTATGGTCACATCGTAGCCCTGTGATGAAGAGACGTTGTAGCCATGTGCTCAACCAGCACCGTATGCCCTCTGGTCAACCGACATCATATGCCCTGTGGCCAACCAACATCGCATGCCCTATGGTGACATCGTATGTCGTGTGCTCAATCCACATTGTAGCCCTGTGCTCAACCAGCCTGGTAGGCCGCACGGTCAGTTGACATCGTATGCTTTATGGTCAACCGGCATCGCATGCCCCATGGTCACATCGTGTGCCCTGTGGTCAACCGACATCGCATGCTCTGTGGTCAACAGACATCGTATGACCTACGGTCGTTTGACATCGTCTGCCCTGTGCTCAACCGACATCATATGAACTGTGGTCAACCGGCATCGTACGCCCTAAGGTCAATTGACATCGTAGCCCTGTGCTCAACCAGCACCGTATTCCCTGTGGTCAACCGATATCATATGCCTTGTGGTCAACGGACATCATATGCCCTGTGGTCAGTTGACATCGCATGCCATGGTACGCCCCATATAGCCTACACTGTGTAGTATGATGCATTTATGGTATAGGCGTTGCGTTGTAAATGCGATAAAGCCGGCGAATGCAGCTAGTTATCAGTTTCATTCGCATTGCATTGAAGATTTCTACTTTTGGCTTTTTCGAAAGAATCTTCGAGGCGTTTCATTTTTCTTTCATTATTGCATGTGTGCTTTGTTGATTTTCAATCCTATTGCTCATACGATTCGAAGTGAATAAGCGTTGACGGAAAGAAGAAAGGAGGATTCATGTCTGAGCCAATCAAACTCCACTCAGGTCTTTTAACTTTCGAAAGTGCGCAGCCTCTTGTCAAATTATTGTTAGCCAAATCGTTACCTCGAGTATTTTTAGTCGTGATTTGCGGCTGACTGATTTGTCAAAATTTAAAATTCACTATGTGACAAATTGTTAGAGTCTAATTTTATATCATGAAATTGAAGTTCTGGCAGTATAATTATAGAAATGATTCTCATTAAGCAGTCTGCGGATGATAACATTTATAATTTGACTGGAAGAATTGAGCAAAAATTTCTCACTTGTGGATGATTTTCCTTCAGATTTCTTCAAGCGTTAAATGCGCCTCATTTGCTGAAAATTTCAAATCGACCCCCTCCAAATTCAATACGGCTGGGGAGGGGGACATCCATATGTGGTCTGAACCCACTTTGAAAGAAAAGTTTTTTGTCTCGTTTTGCTGAAGAGAAACGCCGATGAGATTCACCGGAAAAAAAGCCGAGGATCGCTGACTTTTGCCAGTTTCTTTTTTGGTTCGTTTGCTCGTTTCAGAAATGTCTGATCCATTTTTTTTACTTGCCATAAAAAATTTGGACTCATCTGCGAATATATTCAAGCTGATCGTTCAGTTTATGGGAATTATTAAAGAGTTTGAAAACTTTTGCTCAACCGGTTTCGCCAAAAAAAGAAAAACAAAACGCTTGTCGAACATTAAATTGGACAGTCCGATCTCTTCGAGCAGTCTCATAGCGCTTGAAAAATTGTTTGTTTCTCAGTTCATCAACGATCACAACTTGACTGGTGGTGGTGACTCAGGTTGACGATCTGCTTATGAAGGTAATTCTGATTTCTCACTGCCAGAAAATATTTCTTTTCAAGAAGCAGTATGCAAAGAAATTCACTTCTAATCGAGTTGACCTTGATTATGGTAAATGAGCTATTTGGCTAACTTTCGCTATTAAAACATCAAAATTGTCATCAAGTGCATTTTTCGGTGACAGGCGGAAAAGTTTAGTGGAATAAAAATTTCAGATGTCGAACACTATCTTATTAAAAATTTGCACAAAATTTCGGAAAGTGTGCTCATATGAATATGATTTCAGATGTATTAAAAGCACTTTTAGAATGCTGCTTTCTTTTGGAAATTGGTTAATTCTCATATTTGACTATTAAAACATTTGGTAAGTTGCCGAGTTTTCATTGCTACCACAGGCCAGATTTTGGCAGCTTTATAAACATCTTCATTGTCTGTAAAATTTATTTGTCACATTTACACATGATATCATTTTTATCAACAGGAGGGAGACGCCTTGATTCATTCCATTTGAAAATAGCGGCAAATGAAACGTTCAAGAAGCCGTGACCACCACAAAGTCAGCTAAACAACACATTTACAACATTTTCAAACAATCAAAATCGAAAAACTATGGCATGGGCATTTGTTTACTATCATTCTATATAAATTTAAAGTCGTTTCTAATGAATATACTGTCTGTATTCTTCCAGTGCTTCTTGTGCGAATGATCATGAGAATGTCCATATACCCAGTACCATCGATACCGGTACTCGGTATAACGAACAAATCGTATTAGCATTGAAGTGTGCTTTCAAAAAAGTTTGAAATAGGCATCTGTTTTACTTGAGGCAATATGTGAGATGGATAAGGAATGGTCATCTTAGGTTCATTACTGTCATCCACAGGTGCTATAGAGTTTTAATTACACTGCATGACTATCGACACGTTGGCCGTGATTGGACACTCAATAATTCACAACGGGTCACTAGTCGCGTTCCACTTTGCTATCATTAATTTATTGCAAGTTTGGTTTGCCTGCTAAATTGCCTTCACTACGGTAGCCAATGCTCGTATTTGTCAGCTGCTACTCGCATCCGCCAACTTTCTTTCGGCTTACGCCAGAACTATTTCTGCTTGGATCATTCCCGTTGAAGTGTTTCTTTCGTCTCAGTTCATCTTATTCACTTCTGTCTTAGCACTTACAGAGAGAGTCATCTTTCTCGTAGCTGTGTAAATCTAACCTTTCTTTTTTTTCTTCTCACACCTTATTTCAGCGTGAATTATGGCATGCGGAAGATATTTTAAATAAGAAGCCGCTTTTTTTCGAAGCAGCCAAACTTGTGGCATACCCGTAGTGATTGGTTTTCAGCGTCGAGCAGACAAATTTCAAACTTTATCTAATTACTGTATTTCTTCGAACGAAACTTGAAAAATTCTTTCAAGAATCCCTCTTGAATTTACAAAAGAAGGACCACCATCGAATGAAAGACCCCATCAGGAATACTGAGATGCTAAGAAAAGCTCCAATTCTCTCGTCAGTAAAATTCAATAGTTTTAACTATGAAAGTGTATAATCATGCTGATAGCTATTAAAATTGACACAATTCTTTGACCAAGTAAAGCGCTGAATGCAAACAATAAAAATTAGACATAACGGTAGCTTTAGAGTAACATCGCTATAAATACATTCCTTCCCGTGCTTAGCCAAATTCACAACACATTCAACAAGGCTCTTCTCAGTGTCACGCTGTGATATTAATGTTTTCTTCATACGTCTATGCTTGTGCTGTTTTGCGGGTGATCAACAGATCCGTCCAAACTGCGACGTTCTTGATCGGTGTTTCCCAAGTTGTGGGTCATTTGCGCCGTTGGGAAAATTTGACAATCGTTGCTGTGATAATCAGACGCTTTGTTTTGTTGTTGTTTTGAAAATTCAGTGGATAATTGCGATTATACTTCTACTTATTTGACTTGTAAATATTGTATGGCATAACGAAATAAATGAAATATATAACATATGCAACATATTTTTAAAAAAGGTTAGAAAGCACAGGAAACAATTGCTTAGAGCATTACGGAAGCGGCGATTTCGACACTCTTGAAGGTGCATCCATGCATTCTAACCCTTATGATCTCAATTATTACAGTAGTTCACATTAACTATTCAGTAGTGAGCATGTGCCGCTAACGTTAATGAGGGCACAGTACCATTCTAGCGTGCATTTTCTTGTAGACTTCGGTGAGCATCTAAGCTTCATTCGTATAATTTCTCTGAGAAATGGTTATTTTCTCATAATTTTTTCGGCTTTTGATATATTGTTATTTGCTTTTAGCGTTTGCTTTGAAAGATCCTTCATCTTTCATCTTTTTTTTTTCGCAAAGGACATTCCTGTAATAAAAGGAATATTCCCAGTAACGACTTGATAATATCGCATGTCTTTTTGGTTAGATGTCTCATAATTCAGGTAAGTCACCAGACAGATGACGAATTTTCGCTAAATCATCTCGTTTTTAGGAAAAGATAAAGCTCGCTTTGAACAAAAAAAAAAATTCCGCCTTTCTAATGCGTTTTGCTCATTCACTCTTTTCATCACGTTCAGGACAAAGCCGTTTTTTCAGCGACATAGAATATGTGAGTGATGAGTGCTGCAAAAATGTCGTACCGTCTACCTCATTTAAGAAAATTGTTGACAAACAATTTTGTAACTTGGGAGATTGTGTTTTAAGAGTACAATGAGGATGTTTTCACTGTGAGTGAATTCGTGGTGTCAGATCAACAAATCCAGATATCTACGCAATCATGGGCATGACAGTGGCGGTGGAACCATCATTAGTAATATATTAAAGACTTCAGGAATAAAATACGTTTTGTGCCTTATGAGAAATCAGCATTTTCAAAGAAAATTATAGCTAATTTCTCCCTGTACGTATGTCTTGTATGCATATTTGCCTGCTTATTCTACAGTTCCAACTTGGAAACTTGGAAACCCCTGAAACCAGAGTTACTGCGCAAGATCATCATAAGGTGATCTCCTTTCCCAACTTGCAAATTGACTAGAAACTTCGGGAAGGTTCTAGTACGTGGTTGAATTTGGTAACCCCTCATGAATGATCTCAGCGAATCCGCTAAAATTTAAAGCAGTCTTTCACATATTTTATTGTTTCTCGTTAATTTATAGAAGTGATTGGCCTTCCTGACATGCTTCTCCACTTGTTATTGATGTCTGCTGATCGTTTGCAATGACTATTGATGTAAATGCAAACAAGTGAGTGTCGAAACTTTAGTATTTAAAGCAAGTGCTTCATCATTTATAAGATTGCGGCACATTTGCCGTCCCCAGCTTTATAAATATTCGGTGGGAGTTTACCTGGAGAAAAGGGCTAATCTAATCGCATATTTCGAACCGCGAAGTATATTCGATATAAAATGTGGATAATATTCCGATATACTCTATCTAGCAAAGTTTGTGCTTCAGGTGAAATTTACACTCGAGTAGATTTTATGCTCAAGAAACTTGTATCGATTGCCTATATTGAAAGTCTAAATGTCTTTTCGAGGGAAATTTATGAACGAGATGGAACAAAATATACACAGTCGAAGTGCTTTCATTCACTTGTTTCACTATAATATAACCTAATACTAAAGTAGTCTTCAATGAGCACGCAACATCGGATTCAGCAAGTAAGCTTACTTTCAAAACAGCAAAAATATTCTCCTCATTTGTTTTATAGGTCATGCGAAATAAGCAGGAAAGAAGTGGCCAGCGATTAAACGCTTTGTTGTAAATATTATAGTGAAAAAAATGTGCGTGATACAATTGCACGATTATCATCCCATAAAGTGCCAATTTGACTGGATATGGAAATGAAGATGATGACACGGATTTCATTTATGAAGAAAATACGGTGGGAAATACGTCTCACACCTTTTTTTTACCGCCTCTGCGCAACAAGTTGGCCGCCGTGGAAATGCCCTACAATAGAATTGGAGGCATCCCTGTTAATTTTCATTGGATCCTTTATAGAAAGAATAAGCCGATTCGGCTTCATTGAATTCAGTTTCATCGGAAATCTTAACGAAAACGATGCGAACAAAGTGAATCATTTAATTCAAAGCAGTGAGAAAAGGCATTTTAGGAAAGTTGAGTGGCATTTCGTCGTTTAACCGGTACTCTTTGTAAGTGCCGCCATCTTGTTGTAAAGGGAAAGTGATCGGAGGCAATCTTAATGAGCTCCAACATAAATGTTATTGTAAAGCGGCGTCTTAGCGTAGCGTATTTGATAAAACTGCAACAACTGTTTGCTCTAGTGGTAGATTTACATATGTTCCTAACGTGAGCTAATACATCACTCCATTATCACGTCTTTGGCATAGAGTGCGGCCAACGGCAACCAACTGTCAGCAATTTACGCTACTACATTCAGGCACAGCTCTAACTCACTACTAACCAACAACTAGCATACTAACATTCGCGTATAGCAACAACAGCGAATGCTATATCCATTCAACACCCAAACATTTCGAATTTAAAGCTGTTTAAACCTTACCATATACACCTCAATGATATTACTGAGGAAACTCAAGCAACTATTCATTAGCTATCTACAGTCAATCTATTCGGAGCAACAAATGATGCATGATAGATGGTCAATATTTACGCTCATTATACAATTATTATTCCATATAGCAGATATCACGCTTCTTTTTAGAATTACTTTACCGACTGTCGCTACTGTATTGAAGGTATTCTTTCGTAGTGAAATTTTTGCGACGGAAATTTCATACTTGAGGAGGCGTCTGTTGTTTTTTTCTTTCAGCAACACCTTTCAAAATAGACTGATTAAACGCTGCCTATGAAGCGATGAGTTCGGGGCTTCAGCCTTAGTGGGTGAAACAGTTGCGATGGCACTCTTCAGTGTCGTTGCAAAAGGGAGAAGACTCTGTAGAAAAGACTCTAATGTTTCATGAGCTCAGTGATCGGTGTTGTTGAAAGGTGTGTAGAGGATATAATTTTTAATGAGCGTCATGATTTGTACTCTTTGTGCATAGCATTTTTTCCCCAGAGGTTTTTTTGTTGTGATGATATCTGCGTTGACCATCGCCAACCTATGAGGAGTATCGACGTGCACGATGCGGTATGTACCACTCTATCACAACTATTATAAATCATTGTCGCTGTGTTTGCATGCCAACTATACGCGATCCGATTCACTAGCACACATGTTTCCCACTAGAGTCGAGCCAATTTTGCAGTTTGCTCAACAAGAAACATTTATACTCATTCGGGACAAAGAAGAGCACACCATCCGCTTGATGACCACTATGAGCGAATGCCAATCAGACAACACGATTCGGCGATCTGTTGCTAGAAATAACTTGTTGTATAGGAATAAAATATGCAAGATCAGTGAATCTTTCTTATGCTTATTTGTGTGTTTCATTTCGAAATTTCTTTTTAAAAAATTGATTTCCAACAACTTTTATCCGATTGAATTACTTATTTGAAGTATATTGACGTTTTAGGCAAATTTGCGAGCCAAATTTTCTGTTCTCTCAATGCTATTATTTTTCAAACGTCTATTGTTTCTATATTTTCCACAATTAAAATCTGGTCTCATCTCCACAAACATGAATGCTATTGTTGATTGCAAACGAAGTGGAAAATTTGTTATATTGCATTAAATATTTCCTATTTGTATTGAACTTTCAAAGTGTGTAAATTTGATATCGTTTACCAAGAGTATTCAATCGTTGATTGAACACCCATTCAGCACTAATTTGCTGTTAATGTGCGGTGTGAAATTTGGTGTTAATTTTGAACGCTGATGCATCTGTAGCCTATAATTGCACATCAATTAGAGTGGGTTCATTTCTATGTGATGATTGTGTTGCGCAGAAATGTATGTCGAAAAAATGACCTTATCTTGATCACATCATTTACGCATAAATATTTTTCGACGCTCATTGCTTAGCGTTATTCATTCAACCGCTCATGGCTATTCGCTATTTTCATCATTCGATGTTTTTTGTTTTTGAAGTAAAAGAAAATTTATTCGATGTTTTTGTAAGATGTTACAATTTTTTGAAATATACGGTGGCAGTATGAAAAAATTTTTTTTTATATTGGACAATCACTCAACTTCACAGCCGCTAGCAACAAGGAAAGAATTCTTTTCAAGAAAGCCTTTTTTCTAAAAATTCCTCCAATATCTCCGTTTCCCACTCAACACTGTAGAATATTTTAGTTAGCGGTTTTTTTTACCCCGAAGGGGAAATGTAATGTTGTTCCTCATTCATAACTATTATCATTAGGCGATGTGTCATTCCGCTGATAAGATTAGGTCATCGATTAGTCAAGGTGTACCCTCACTATGAGCAATGTCACTCAATTTTTACGCTTTTCGGAGTGTAGCGAACTGGCGTCGCTAGGTGCCGTAATTGTCGTTCAAGCAGGTGTCCGTACAGACTCAAATTTCTTTTTGGGGCGTTCTCCTCGATGCCATTCGAAACTCTTTGTCCTTAGTGCTGCGCTCATGGTCTCTGTCCTTTCTCATTTCATCCCTCTAACTTAGAATTCTTTATGTCTCCTCGGTGTTCATCATGCGCGCTTCTTATTCATTGTAGTCATATGGATTCATAGCTCTGTCGCTTGATGACTTTCAACCTAGCATCATGAAGAGTTAATTTCGCAATGCTTCCAATTTTCTCACTTTCGTTCACCAAAGAAAAAACTTCTAAGCGTTTTTTCAATATTATTTTCACTATAGATCTCTCTTCGTTCATGGTATTTAATTATTGATGCTGCAAAAAACGAAATGCCCTCCCTCATTTGAACGCTCTTTAAAATCGAACATACCTGGTACATGTAGAGAATTTCCTTAGGAGCCTTTTTTGTGACACTCCATTCTTTGTATTATCCATTGTTTTTTTTTTCAGTATAGCGCTAAAATAATCATTTTCAACAGTGTACTTGAAATTTATGAATGCATTCTTACGTTTTTTCTTTGTATAGCTTGCATATTTTATAGAATGTCCGCCAATCAAGCATTTATATTCACTTGGGATCCTACTTTATGACTGGAACTCATTATCGATGTTACAAGAAACCAATGTTTCAAAGCTTTTTTTTTCGAGGCAGCTGTTTCATCTGTCAAAGTATTTTATAAGACCACCGCTTTGGAACTTTGGTCATTTGACGAGTACTTTGAGCGAATTCGTTGATCAACGAATCACCGCAGCTTGGCGGGCTTCGCTGTTCATTCTGCATGAAGGTTAACAAGGGTATGTCTCTCACTTGACAAAGTTCTTAGGGTTTATGCACTTGAATGCCAGAGCACCCACATCATTTGCAAACTTCATAAGAATCTAACAAATTTTATTCAGAACATTACAGCAACGAAATCGCTTTTTTGTATTCTAAGAATAACAATTAAAAATGCGTCGATGAGAAAGAGTGAAGCAACAATAATATCATTTGATAGCGTTTTTTGCGTCTGTCTTTGAGGCTAAAATTTTCTCTTGGCTATCAGCAATGAAGCGTTGCCATGTTTCATGCCCCACATCGGTAAGTCGAGTCAGTGAGCGGAAGTGGTTCTTGAACTTATCTCCAAATCTGCATGCTATTTCTCTGCAACATCGCGTGCAGAGGTGTCCACTTATAGCAGCACCTTCAAACCAGGAAGGCTACTCTGAGTGACCACTTCCCATCTCTGAGCAGAAGGCGTATACTGCTCTTCTCCGTTCCGCATATCATATGTGCACTTTTCGACGGTCTTCCCACCGTGTATGTTGTGTTGTTGTGGTCCCATCGCGATTTTCACTTCGATGTATGTCGGACGTTGAAAGTGCCACTCAACTCGTATGCACAACATTGGGCGGAGGGTGTTGTTTTCCTCTATACACGCCCACTCTACCCTTCGTCACGTGCAAGCGGAAAGACCACGGTGCAAATATGATCATTCGACAATTTGTTTTAATCCTTTTCGAGCATTAGCAATAGCGCTCGTTGTCGAGGTCAACCATAGCGCTAAAGCTTAGCCTAAGATCCGATTAACGCATACCGTATCTGCTGTACAATATTTCCATGTTATTATTGTCGGCGTTTTTGAGAAACTACTCGAAGGTGACTTGTGTATTGATGCGGAGCTTTTGAAATCGAATGGCTATCATTATAACACGCGACCGTTGTTATAGATGCTTGAAATGTATCATGTTATAATTTCAACTTTTCACATTGCTTTCAAGTTTTTCGTTCAACCATTGCCATTAGTTGGCTACCGTATCTTGTTGGACATACGCGTTACTTATTTCTGTTTGTCTTATATATACCCTAGTTCTTTTCATTTCTAATTGAATTACATAGTAGGTAAAAAATTTTGAGATGAGCACCTCGTCCAATGCCTTTAACGATCCTTTTTTTTTGCTGCTTCTATCAGTTCCATAATTTTTGCTCATTATTAGAAGATCATTTTCTTTAGTGCACAGGCGTAGAAATATTTTACTTTTGCATATATGGGAATATGCATGTACGCATCATGTGTGCATAACTTTGTTCATCCTAGTCTTTCCAGATGGAACTCTGAAACCTACATTAATGGAGCTCTGTTATGCTCTAAATTTCGTTCGTTTAAAGTTGCCTTTCCAGCTTTCTCTTGCAGCATTTTCAAATGACTATCTTGAATTCACATTTGTTCGTCCGAAATTATTAAGTATTGCTTGTGCTATAACTGCAGTGAAGTGATATTGTAGGCTTTGTGCCGTCCTCAAATATACCTTCATTTTATTTTAATAAGAGTATTTTCTGCTTGAAATTGTGGACCACGAATGGAAAAGAAATAGTGCTTGCGCTGTATATACATCCACCAGTGCTTTTATATCATTGAATAGCCGTATCTCTCTTACCTTTACTTATGAGTAAATACACGCGTCGGTTTATTTTCAGTAATGCAATGAAATTATCGAGATTTCGACTACTGTTTATTTGTTTGGTAGCCTTACGTTTGAGTTCTGCTCAATCTAACAGCCCAAAACCAACCGAACAACAAAAGGATGTATTGCAAAAAGCAGTTAAGGAACTACTCGATTTCAAGAGGTTACCTAAACCGGGTAAGTAATCGATTATTGATAATCGCCGTTTGGTAAAACTTCAGAAAAAAGGCGTCTTTTGTGTTAATTTATCATGCCAAGTTATTGCTAACGAAGACTAAATACTACTCGTTTCCAAAAAAAAATCCCAGCATCAATGGAATTTCACTTTATAATGCACTTTTCCACATACAGTGTGAAGTGGTAACCGATAATCGATATCACAAAACATTTGTTCGAATCATTTAGGAGAAGTTATGCGACCGGTTTCAAGGACCGCCGATGCTGCATCGAAATATATGCAAAAGCTTTTCGAACAATATCAAAAGGACGATCGTCTTGGTCATGCAGAAGGCAATATCGTCAGAAGTATTAGTCCCACAGTCGGTATGGCATCTTTTATTATGTTTTATGTTGCTGATTTCCTCGATTTTTTTTCTAGTTTAACACTGCGCAAAATTAACCTCCTTCACCTCATCCAACGTCACATAATGCTTGACTCTATGTATGGTATTGTTTTGCTCATAGATTTTACTCTTTGAGGGCATTTTCACTCTTCAAATATTATTGTCTCATTTGTCTAATCCCTTGGAGTGGAAAGTTGCCCTCCTGCAAGGTTTTTTCATCATACCTCATAGCATACCCTTTATGTTCATCTGCGTTATAAGTGTCAAACTTAAAATGTCAGAAGCCAAATAAGCAGAATCTATGTAGCACAGTTATGTGTTTTACGAGCATTATTCTGCAATGACCTTAGTTATTAAACATTATAACGAGCAGTATTTAGCGTGCAAAAAACGTTGAACGTAGCGTTTACAGAGATATGATGATTTTTGAGTTATTCTCTGCATAATTGTGCTGTTAGTAATGCCCAATCACTAATCCCGTACTCGTTGCGAAAGATGCCTTCACGCCATTCGGCTGTTACTTGCATATGCCAATATTCAACTGAGCATTCGAGCGACTAGAACTTTCGTTTGCGATGTGATTAGCAATAATGATTTATGGCACGCACATGTTTTGAATAACGTAGAACGATGCGAGATCATGGCTAGTCTTGATGGAAAACCCCTTAAAGAGTGCATTAAATGTGTTGAGATAATCTGCGTTTATGAAGCGGATATAGAGGGACAAATCGTTCGCATAATTTGCGCAATTTCTCATTAAAAAATTGTAATTTTATCAGCTGAAATAGCGACTTTTTTTTTCATTGCAATCAGTATACTTGGAATGATTAGTGCATTGACTTTTCCGGCTTCTTTCTAAGCTTTTAATGAAGCAATGTTTGCTCAGTTGAGCGAAATTCTTACATAATACGATCGTCACTTTGTCATTTCGACTCATCTTTGTTTTAACAAATCATAAAAATGCTTGTTTTGATTTGTTTGCTGACAGAAATCATTTTTAAAAAAACAACAATTACAAAAATGGGCATAAAACCAGAGCAAATTTATAATTCAATATATCTGAATAGTTTTATGCCTTTAGCGTAAAGGAGATTCCAGTTCGAGAGGCGTCATTCATTCTTATGAATTCCTATTGTGCACCTGCGGCGCCTATCACTTTTCATCTCCAATAAATCTTCCAGCTGCCGAATATCCACGGTGGAATACATCGAACCGTTTCGACTGATCGTTTAAATATTCTTTTTTTAAGATCATATAAAAATACCAACCTAGAAAACTGTTTTCTATTATAGACAATCGTTTTCTATGTCGTTCCTCATTACTCGAATGCTCTTTTTATACGGTAAACGTAGAGTGGGTATGTGATCGTATGGTTGAAACACTTGCGCCATATTTGTCTGCTAATACAAGAAGTGAATAATTGTATATCCGATGACAATACTCTTGTGGAGCGATTGGTAGCACAACAAAGAGTAGAATACGAAATGTTTAAATGCCCGTGGGGCGCTTTCCTGCACTGTGTGTGCCAAACTAGTGCTTTGCAAAAACCGGATATTTACTCAAGATGTTAGACCTGCACTCACCGGGGCACGCATGTGGGGCCACAGATTCCACTCTAGTATGACAATAGTCAAGGATTCCTTTCCTGCATGGCAGGGCAACAGATTCCTCCAGTTGTGTGGCCATGGATTCTCCACCACATAACCGGGCCACACAATAAGAGGATCTGTAATTGCGGCCATGAATCTGTTATCCGAATTTTTATCATTCTGTGTAGTCAGTTATTATATAATGTTGAACTACATTGCATTTTTGCTGTTTATTCTATCCTATCATAATCAGAGGTCTAAATAAGCTTGACACAATGGGCAATGTTTATTGGCAACAATGATTGAGATAGAGTACTAACATTGCGTTACTTTCTAATGTAGTTTGCATCTGTAAAATAGACGACTGAGAATGTTGAAGAGTGATATTGAAATACTTCATTTAGATCTGCAATATGATGTCATCTTTTTGCAATTGCAACGCCTATTTCATATGTTCATTCATTTCCGAATGGATTGAATATTTCATTAATTCGAACTCGTTGCACACTAAAATTCCCATTACGCTAGGAACTTCCTTTATTTTTATTGTTGAGATATTATAATTGTGTTATAATTGCTTCTGCTCTTGATAAAATAAGCTCGCTTCAGAACAGTCGACTTTTGCTTCAATAGTTTTTCTTTAGTGATAAAACGTTGCCTTTCACTTCTGTCGTAAACATATTGAATCAACTGAATTAATAGATCAATTCAGTAGTTTATTTATTTGATGAGTTAATTCAGTGGGTTGTTTATGAACTCGAGATTTTGAAAAACAGTTATTATTATTATAAAATCAGCGATATTAAGAATCGATGGGAATCTTCGGAAAAACACACAGACACACGGGCATACACACACACACACACACACACACACACACACACACACACACACATACACACACACATACGCAGCGCACATTATAAGGCGTAATATATTGGGTGATTTGATGATACTCAAGAGCGTCGCCTAATTGCCGTATGAAAAATGCATCAATAAAACTCGTTTTGATGATCGTTTGTGTATTATCGTTACGGTATTTGCGGTCAGCCGATTGTTCCACATGAATTCAACGCAAAAATATAAATTTCACAACGAATATACCGCATTAATAAATTCTATTTGATGCGATCACTTTTACGGCTCATAAAAATTTTTATCAGTTTTTCTGTTGATTTCGAAATGAATGAATAAATGGTTTTTTT
>JAAVTS010000339.1:3273-16136 GCA_022845575.1 Baylisascaris ailuri
TCGTTGAGCACGATAATTTTATCCTCGGTAGGAAATTGCTGTAATAACTGCATATTTATTCAATGGATATTGCAGGATTTTTGTCATTATCAAAAAGTGGCGTAGGTCAAAGCCAACTAGCTCAGTCCTTCTCAAAATGAGGAAAAGAGCTTATCCTAGTGGTTGACAAGATGTATATTTTCACGTTCTTTTTACATGACCGACCGCTTCCACAAAGGATGAAAAAAATAAATATGTGAAATAATGCTTCTATATTTTGTCTAACGTCGCCACTCTCTCAAATCTTCTACAAGTGATTCGTTTCCCTGTGATTCAATCTCTTTAATATCAAAAAACCATCTGGTCTAATTTTCTTCTACTGTTGAATATCTACGACTTCTTTCAACGTTGACTTATCAACGTGAAAGGCTCTTTGATGCACGTTATTTTCGTTAAACTTGTTGATCCTGTTTTCGGTGACTCTCGGGTGGAGCCTAACAAACATAACATGTACACACATACGCATGAACCAGGCACACATACATACACGCGACCACCCGGAAACTTGCAAAAGCGCATAATAATGGAATGTTTCAACTTATTTCTATTGTTGTATGAAAGTCGCGCCAGATCGACTGATGTCAACCTTATAATCATTTCCATGATATTTTCATCTAGCAGTGTTATGCGTATTCCCTATTTTCTATCAATATATTCATATGCTTCGTGTTGAATATATGTGCTATGGTGTGATCGTTGTCTTACAATTAATGTAGCGCTCATTTTACATAAAAAATTGTACAGAAAAACAAGGTTTTTTAATGAAAATATTTGAAAAATAGGAAAAATTCAAGGGAATAAGATAAATCCAATGACTCTGATAAATGAACGACTCCATCAATGTGCGCTGCAATGAAAAACCGGCACTGCAATCTTAGATTATGTTTATATTCTGCGATCGGATCGAAGTCTCCATTGAAAGAAAATATGAATGCCATAATAAAATGAGCAGATTATTTATTTAGTTGTATACAAATGAAACATGAAAAATCCCAAAACACCACTTCCGTAATTCATCGCCAACTTATAACTGCTATATAATAAGGATATCGCTATATTAGCAATAGAGAAATTACTTTTAAAGGATGTCTGTTTAATCTCAATTCTCAGTTCATTTCGCACAATCGAACTAAACATGTGACCTCTATTGTACCAGTTGGATATGCCTAATGCTTAAATATCCAATAAAGTTGATATTTAACAACCTTTAAACAACTAAAATAATAGAAGAAGTCATCCCTCAACGTATAAACATCAACCCACCGTAAACATCCTAATTCAAGTCATCTCAATACGGTAGAATTTTTCTCCTATCATTGGCCCCGTAAAGAATATTCAACGTGCTCACAAGAATAAAATCATATCACTTCTCAAGTGGATGATAGTTGAGAAGCTTTTCGATTAAGTCAACATGCGACAGAAGCATTCTGCGGCAGCAATAACGACGTAGATTAAGAGCGTCTAGTGCATCACCTGCAACAATCACTTTTCATACTTGTTTAGGATATACTACCTCCCTCTTCTCCCTCATGTTCACAATGCTACTTGTCATACCTGGACTCGTCCTCATCACTCCTCGTCATCGGTTTAATATAAGATGGATTTACCTACTCGAATCCCCTAACCTATATATGTCTTCCTTTAATTTGTGCGTATCATTCGTCTCATGAACGAGGATCGCATATTGAACAAACTATTGCATAAGCATTGACGAATGATGTTCGCTATGATCGATAAAGCACTTAGTGAATGATTAAAAACAACAGATGTGCCCCAATTGGAATGAACTCTCATATTTGTCACCTGCGCCCTCAAACGATTGGAAGCAAATATAAATCGATTCATCCACATTTCTCACCTATAAATTCATCACCAAAATTATATTATAAAAGAGTGAGACTGAGCGATGAACGATGATCATTGAAATTCACTAAAATATTCTCGTCAACTCGATAAACTCAACTCACAAACAAACACTTAATCATATAACAACAAAACGATATGGATTCTAACTAAATATTCGCTTTTCTCGATGCACAGATTGAAATAAAACGATATGAGGATATTGTTCTTCAATTAAGAGGCAAAATTATAGAAATGCGAAGTACCTTCAGTATACTCGGATTGCAGAAGACCCAAATATGCATCCCATTTATTTCCAATCACTTTACCGCATGTAAAACAGCGAATGGGAATAATCATGGTGAGAGTTGCACACGAAGATCCGCCTGAAAATGTTTTCTAATGAAGCAACCTCCTTCATACATGAGGAGATATGTAAACCTGCGAATGCCAATTGGAACAAATCTAATCCATAATCGATCCATGCAGCTATGACTTGCTCATTCGAATGACCCTATTGATGAATCCTAAAGGCATAGAGTTCAGAAGGCAACACTCTTCTTAGAGAGACTTGAAAGCCTCCGAAATCATATAACGACACCCTGTCATTTGGGATCCCCCTTTCGTAGGTTCTACCCTTTCCTAATGAAGAAAAATCATTACACTTTGTTCCAACCACTGAAAATGCATAAATGCAGCCAAAAAAAAATCCATAAAACAGATTTCCCATAATATCAGAAGAAAAAATTGCTGATTGGAAAAATCGATCAATACGTTGAAAGCACAATAAGCATCGTCAACAGACATATAACTAAGCAAATAAAATTGAAAACAGCTACCTCCCCCATGAACAAATCACAAATACGTATCAGAAATATTATGCGGATATTGCTAGGAAATTCGGATAAGAAAATTAATACTTGCGAGTTTCTTTCAATGCTTCAAAACATTCACCATCCCCAAAACGATAAATAAAACAAGAAATTCTTAAGCATTAACCAAATATGATGATGGTTTAGGCATTTCATTACAAAATCGAAACCACAGGCGGGTCGGGTCGCTTAATGGTGTTGAAGTATTTGACCCTTCCCTCATATCGAGATCTCTTTATGTAGATAGCAAATATATTTCATCTGTGCAAGAACAGATTTTCATCAACCCAAACAAAGACATAAGCAATGAATAAGCAATGTTTACTCGCTTGAACACCACAATTTACCATTACGGTGGGGATAAGTATCGAAGAGAGTGGTTGACCCGACTTCAACATCAAGACCACACATCATAAACGTTCCAATCTCAACGAAATCAATCGAAAACTTTGGCATGAAAAATTTTCGAAGTGGGAAATTGAATTGTTGGAGGAATCGTTTCAGCAGTATAGAAAATCCCTCGGCAAACAACTACGTATCAAAATGATCAATTATGGCCTTGATTGAATCATCTCCCTGAGATTCTTCTCCGATTCTCCTAGACTCTTCTCCAAATATTCCTTTTGCCTATCGATTGCTGCGATCTTTTCTTTCGCTTTTCGAATCTGAAAATTTAATCCATCAAAAACAGTTATGCACTTCCAAACTAACTCTAATAAAGCATTGATGCTTTGAAAGAATAAAGCCCACACTAAGAACCTCGCAATAGGAAGTCTCTAATGCAACAATTAATTAACTAATAAAACTTCCCCAATTATGCTGAACCAGAACGAGAAAGAAAATAGGACACTCTACGATCGTTGAAAAAATGATCAGTAGTAATCGGTTATTAAAGTGGGAATGGACGTCAACACAATATCCAAAACTAAGAGCACGCTAACAGCGGTGAGATTAATTTTCACAACCATCACAGACCCACCAATTACAGACCAAATATTCAAGGCAAATCAAAAATTGATTCTCTAAGTAAAAATCTTTGCACCATGGTAATATTAGGCAGGTCGTGGCGAGGAAAATGAGCAAATAAAAGCGAAAAGATGAAAGGTTGCAGAAGTGAGACAGAGCTCATCGCAATCCACCTTGTCTCTTTATGCCTTGTCACGACCAATCGTCATCGTAATGAAATGCAACGATTCGTCGTTGCATCGACCAAGAGTAAGCAGCAGTCCGGCGTGAAAGCACTTTCATACTGCTATCATAAAAATTGACATACCTCATCTGACTGTCGTTGAATTTCCGATTCTACAGTCGACTTCAAAAACATACGACCCAAACTCCGATATACGGCTCGATCTGCTTCCAGCTTTTCCAATTGCTGTTTTGTTAATGTAGCGACCTTTTCCCTCTAAAAATATACCTCGAAAATTGTAGATAAATCTCTGATGAAGAATGTGCAATGGATTGACGTGCATCACCGCAAGTCAATGAAATGAACTGTGGCCCCTTTCCGCGGCCAAACAACCCTCGCAATACCCCACCAAAAAGCATGCGTTGTCTTTGCACAACCGGCAATAGACATAACTTCAAGCCCCATACAGAATATGAACGCCGAGAGATGAAATGTTCACCTGTTTCTGTATCCTTTTGATGACTTCACCATGATCGATACGCTGTTTCGTTTCGATCATCTTCATCTGTAGCTCTTGAAATGCCTAAACATGCATTAAATGATGGAAATACACTTAGAACGATTCATCAATATCAACACCAACCGATCACACAAATGACCATCACGTATCAAATCTTCGATATAACCAACTCAAAGAGACTGTTGTATCCCCTTCTCCTCCTCTTAGCAATATCAATGATGTATAAAAAGAAAGTCATAGAACAATTACTNTTTCCCCTCCTCTTAGCAATATCACTGACTGATGTATAAAAAAGAAAGTCATAGAACAATTACTGTTTTTGGAATTCGCCTGACAATGGAAGTGCACGTTTATACGTCACCGGTAAACACATCGGATAGAAAGTGGCACTTGGGAAGTTAACTACGATAATTTTATCAATAATATTGTACTGAACCAGACTACGTCCTGGCAAGACAATCTGAAGCAGGTACGAAAGCAAAGATATGAAGTAAACTGCAATCACTTTGTTACACTCTATTAAATATAAAGTGCTGAAGCAATGCAATCACTGATGTTGCGGTCGTTCCACTCATCAACCACTCCACTTGAAAAGAGTGGTGTTCAACCGGAAACATATTGATCAGTTATTCGTTAAATTAAAGAATCCCCCTTTCGCCAACGAATAAAACAACATTACCAAATTTGTCGCCTTATATCACAATCGCGGAAGCTTTCATGCTCCTAAATCGAGTTATACTGTAATAGAAGAGTATAATAAGAACGAACTCACCTTCCTTAGTTGTGCAGAATACTCCTCACATGAAGACATTACTATGCACATAGACAGTGATGATCCACTTTAATGCCTAAAATGATACTAATATACTAACATCTGTCTAAATCCTTCTAAAACAACGTTGAAATTGCTATAATTAACTTTGTAAAAATAAGAGACTAAGCCTGCCGTCGTATGTCGATTAGCTACCTAACAAATCCCGTTCGAGCTCCCCATCTCTCTCTCCTCGAACAAAATTTGCNTTACCTAACAAATCCCGTTCGAGCTTCCCATCTCTCTCTCTCCTCGAACAAAATTTGCTGAGTAAAATCGATGACTTGCCCAAAAATTGTAATAATTCAATTTAGCACAGCTGGATGATGACGATGAGAATATAGAAACGAAGATTTTTCTGTAAAAAACTTCGAGACAACGTTAGAATGTCCACTGTGACAACAAGAAATTAAAACGTGAGTTACAAGTTCAATTAAAATTTACATAAATAGCCAACCACTACAAGGCAATGTTAGTTATTCTAGTCAAATATAGTTATGAGAAGATTGCTTTATGATGAGGAAAGATATTGTTTGCAGGGTTGATCTTAACCCATCACACTTCAATTCTAAGGCAAACAACCTGACCCATTTAGTTTTTCGAAACTCTTCCCTCACTGTTATTTGTCACTAAGGTTGTCAAAATATTCAAGCAGTATATCGCATATCGCTCAAGCAGATGATGAATAAAACCTTGTGTAGATGGGAGGTGAGTAACCTAGCTGACAGCAATCTAGTTCACTGAACACACCCCGCCATCTCCACTCAGAATCATTCCCGAACAAAACCCCGCCACCTCCACTCAGAATCATTCTCGAACAAATTTTGCATTTTATTCAGCAACTTTATCCCATCAAAAAACTAGCTACTACACAACAATGCACCACATTACTGCAGTTAACGCTGAAGCCACAATGCCCTATAAATGTAAAAATGGAGAAAATTAGCATTGCACGAGAGAAATGAGCAATCAATGTGAGAGCTGAAATTCGAGCATAATATAAGTAAAATATAAATCAGAGTACTGCAAAACTAGCAACGAATATTGCGACTGATTTGCAATCGTCAATGTTACACTGATAGTCCCTAAATGTATGGTCATCCATTGATGAAGTATAGTGTTATCTATTACTAAACGTTGTTCTTAGATTTGAAAAAAAATTGACTTCATGCAATTTTCTTGATGCAAACTTCATTAAAAATGTTGCAAATTATGCTGTGGGCAATATTATTTACCACTAATTTCCTATCTACCTTTGCAGATCATCCACTCAGAAATCATTCAGGATAAACCATATTCACTTATTTTCTCTTACTGTAGCATAGCTAAATTGATCGATAAAACCTCAAACTTTATGAATATTATTTAAGAAACGTAAAACGTTCTAGGCACATCTTCTCCACTAACTGAAACTTTTTGAGAATGGGTAATAGTGTCATTGAAGGGTTTACTACATAAAAGATAGACTTACTTCCGGCACCAGGTGCAGTAAACAGGAGAGAGGACTGCTAGTACAGACGAAGCCTATCTGCACTAAGCTTAGCAACGATAAAATATGGATATGGGCAGGCTAAGAGAATCCACCGCGCACTGCCGTGCAAAGGCTTCAGCGGTTCGTGTTTTGCTACGCCATGACCATCCCCCCCCCCCCCCCCCCCCTTTTCCCAACAGAAGTGTCTGTTTAACAAAAATGAACAATTTCAATCGACTGAACTTAAAAGTGGTGTATAAGCTCAAATATTCGAAGCAAAGAAAAGCCATTAAAACCAACGAATGAACAAATAAGTGGAGAAACGCAGCAGGAGAGCTAGCAGTTATGCGCTTTATCAGTTCACTCAAGTGCCCAGACACAAGGTGTCAATAAAAGATAAAAACAGGGAACAATGTTGCTTAATGAAAGATTTGCTTTTTGATGATCCAACCGGTGTGAAATAAAAACCTGAGTGAAGCAAAACATATACAATTTCTTTTGAATTTTTAAACGTCCGTAATATTTCCTTTAGAAGTTGATGGATCAATGACAGGTAAAATATGAGAGAGTCATGGTTTATACTATACCTGCAAAACTTTTAAACCATAACTATAACTGCAACAATTCACGAGTTTGGACTGTCGCACAACAAATGAAACACTGCATTCTACAATGCGACACAACAAACATGCGGAAATTGAACAAATGCAACTTCAAACGAAGAGCGAAAAAATGATTTTCGAAATACAACTGATTGCAATTTTTCGTTGTAAGACCGATGCGAATCTTAGTAACGAAATATCAACGTTTTGTGTCGAAACGCTCATTGGCGTGTTCGACGATGTTTGGAAGGGGGTCTCGAGGCGCGAGAGTCCCAGTCATGTGAAGGCCCTGTGGGGTATTGAGTTCCCAGAATTCCTAGCGAGGGGCAAGCGAGCAGCAGAGATCGGGAACCCCGCGGGGGTGGAAGGTTAGAAAACTCGATTTTGTTACGATAGTATTCGCATCGTTCATGCTAATTATGCTGTATTGTTTTGATGGGAAACTGCAATAGGAATAATGGGAGAACGATTGCACTCTTAGCGTATTTTTGGCAACTCGTTTGATATAGAAAGAGGTTAGGGTGCACTTTTTTGCACGCTTTGCTAACTGTATATGTTAGCCAAATCTTTGAAATTGCTTACGAAGAAAGGGTATTCACTTCGTGACTAGTGAGAGGGGACCGTGATTATGTTATGTTGTGATAAGGAAGATGGTGAAGACCATTTTCCCGTTGCAAAAGCGATGGGAAATGAGATATGCTTTTTTAACATAGTGTATAATTTAGTGAAGTTATTAGGATTAGTGTGCTTTAGTTTCTTGCAGGTCGTTCGTTCTTATTTTAGTATTCTATTTCAATGATTGTGGTACGCGAATGATCGTGATGATGGTATGAGCAGATGCCCATAACCGTGACCTCATTGTATGGGAATGAGTTTGTTTAACCTTTGCTGTGAAATGTTGAGAATACTTACGAAACCAAATAGGCGAGAATCGAGCTCTCGAAGCAGGCAGCTGGACATGTTGCATCGTGATTCGTTGTGCTATCCATGCATTCTATAATACCTGTATTTTCTAATCGACAATAAATTTAACCCTCTATGTTGGACTGCGCCTTTCCATTCAGCTGAATGCGGATTTGCTGTTTAAGTGAGCAGCGTTGCAGAGAGAAGGAATGCCCAGGTAACAGAGGTGAACAGTTACCACTGCCGATCCCATCGCCCACTCCTCCTTCAACGTCCCTAAAACAGGCACCAATGATCGGTGGTCCTGAGAAATCTGGGTGGGTAAGGAGGGAGAGAAATGGGAAAGGCGCGTGTGAGGTTCTTCGTGGTAGAATGCAACAAAAGCAAAAAAGGGTACGATGCAGTGTCTGAGGACGAATGCTAGCTTTCAACTCATCATCGACGCATGGCATGGTAAGCCATTTGAAAGCCGTCCACAATCTTTGCTTCAACTTGCGACCCCAGGATTTGCGCTATCAACATCCCTCACATAGATGACGAAAACCGCCGGGCACCCGCGGGTAGGGAATGGTTACGAGAAACCCGCCATGAGACGGGGGATTTTTTGATCGCGGGTGTCCCGCGTCCCAGAATCCATGACTCACCTCAATACTATGCCTTCCGTGGAGGAGGCGGATGGTGGTGAGTTCCGAACACTAATCTGTACGTACAACTTATTTGAGTGGCACATTTCACGCATAAGGAAAAGGAGGTAACGTGCTGGTGGAGGTCAGGGATGAAACCTATACTGACAACCACAAAAAAACGTTCGCTGAAAGATGAGATCACTCACATGTACGGCGATATCGAAGCATAAAAGTTTATTCGCAACACTGAGTAGCAACAACAAAATATCAGCAATATTGGGCATATAAAAGGCACCAAAATGCCAAGTACGTTCCCTGAGATCAAACAATGTGAAAATTCTTTGAAGATTTGAATACCATTCACCAAGGTATTCCTTCTCTTCAGAGAAAGACCAACTGTGAAGTCATCATTTTCAAGACCACTTCCCTCACACCAAAGAAAACCGTTGTCTCCACTATAAACATATTAAATAAGTCACAGAAATGAAGACTTCGAAATATCACTAAAACTGCGAATTCAAATTGCTACGGATAAAAACAGAACACATAGCTAAAGAAAGCATCGATCGTAGAAATGATTAAAATGCAATACGGAAATAACTGAACACCATCGACAATGTGGTATTAAATTTAGATCGGAACTGAACCTATTTAGGTTTAACAATGATAATTCTTAGGTAGTTGATGAAAGCATAATAAACCGCAAAATCGTATAAATAAACAAAAATCATTTAATTTCCCGTTCGCTTGTGGATGCGATTAGGAGTCAATGCTTCACCATCCAAGAAAACGCTTGTGCAACAACACTGCAACCAACATGGACAATGCAAGCAAACGGTTTCATAGTCCTCAAAATTCACCCTTTTTCACTAAACTTGAGTTTACTATTGGTAAATCACTATATGGACAGAACTCTAACGCTGGAAAATACTTACAAGCCCTACCTTCCAAATGACTTTAGACCAACAGCTCGTCAACGTTAGCAGTATTTCGATAAAAAGAAAACATTCAAAAAGTGTATTATTAGAAAGGTGACGATGTCTATTTTGGTGGATGAGTCAAATCAAAAAGGAAAGGACCTCATTGACCGAAGAAACGTTCAAAGAGCTCTTTTTGACGCGTTTTGAAAATTCTCCATTTTTTTACTTTCTTAAAAGATTGTACACGGCTCCGCCTTCGTGGTTCATCTCCGCTATTCCCTCGCAACAAATAAGAACCACTCTATTACCCAAAAGAACACACTTAAAAAGAAAGTCGAATAAAGTAAAACAGAAGGTCGTCTGGAACAAAGATAAAAGATGTAGAAGGCAATTCATGCGACTGCCTGATAAGCAGTTCGTATTACGGATGAGAAAAATGTGTATTCATTGTTTCGATTCTGTTCATCTCTCGAGTGAGATGCTGCAGATCGCTGGAAACATACCCAGGAGGCATGCAGTCACCACCCTCAGTGAGAATTTCACTCTTTTCATTCACTATCGCGTTTCCAGCACAACAACATCGCAACTGTTGTGTATTGAAGTAATGATTTGGATAAGCCACACAATAATATGGCTCATTGATCACCGAACCTGCAAATACAAAAATGCTTGCATACTTCATTTTGAAAACAGCAAGAGGGTTTTAGGAATAAACCGAAAATTGCCCCAGTTTGCACATTCGAAAAGTCGCCTCTGTGATACACCATGATCAATCACATGGATCAATACAACTAAAAACATCAATGCAGCAACACACAGTAAAAAAAAAGGTAATATTCCTTCCCTTCCTTTCTAGGAAAGACCATAATTCAGCAAAAGAACAACAGCACTAAAGAACGAGTAAAAGAAAGTGTTCCCCCGTCCGCTTATCTAAATTCCCAAATTCCACTCAGCACCTCTTTCAACTTCAAGGTTATCGAAAAAAAGCATTGCTAGGTAATCAATGACGTCTCATGTTTGGATGGCATGAGACCAAAGGAAAACGCAATGTCTTCAAATCTCTACATTGCACATTCAAGAAACGGAGTCATACCTGTAAATGAATAAGGTGACATCGTCGCATAATATCCGTTATGAACATTGCTGTCAATGAAGTTACCCTGAGCACTTCCGCTGATGTTGCAAATATTACAGCCTTCATGGCGATCAACCTCGTAGGTGGGATATTGAGTGATACGGTGCCCATGAAGTCCTCTAGAATGCCCTTCATTCCCTGCAATCAAATTCTGAAACGTTTTTACGGCATTAAGCATTATCCAACCTTTTAGCTAGCACTTCTGAAAAAAAAGAACACCAAACCATGTAGATTGTTAAGATATGAAGTTATGAATTTTCAAAGTTTTTGGTTCAACGGTGACTTGATGTTTTGTGTGCTAGAAGGTGATCGAAAATATTCCATTACGAAAGATTGGAGAAATGAACTTTTTCTTTATAAATCTTTCAACCGGTTTCTCGCTGGCTGAATCAAAAGCAGCAGAGAGGCAGATAAAAGTACATATGTAAGCACAGATTAGTCAAAGGTTCTGCATAGATACTCTTGATCTACTTGCCAATAAGGTACTTTTGACGAAACAATAAAAAAAATTCATTAAAAAGCTCCAAAAACATAACCTTTTAGTAAACAGTGGTGATATGCAATCTGCTCCACCTCAAATTTCAACAATATGTGCACCGTTTCATATAGCTGATAGCCATTAATGTTATGCAATTCAGACACTGTTGAAATAGATACACTGCTGCTGTAAACGACAATCGACTAACATGTGTGGCGACGGCCGTACCGTTTGTGTGAGCCATGCTCTAGATGCGGCAGTGAACGTGCACCATCAGGCCCTCGCTTGTACTCGTGCTCGATTGGCGTTGCTATAATGCCACAAATTCTTACACACAAAGGAAAATCTCCTAACACAACGTTAAGGGGGAGTTCATATAGCCCCAGGGGTTCTTCGTTCGTAAAGAGAGCGCATAATTACGTTTAAAGGAAATGACTGCAACAGCTGAAACAATTGCCGAATAATTGATCGAAACTTAAAAATAAATAGTAGCCCAAGGAATAAAAGAATAAATGAACAAAAAACAAACGGTGAAGCAAATCACTAATAACAAGAGTAAAGCAGAACTGTAAAAACACAACCAAACCGCATACCAGAGGCACTCTTCGACTTCTCTTTCATTCTTTCCGGATCCGTCGACTTCTAAAATAAACTTGAATACATTGCATGAACACCTCTATCATTGAACATATTTCTCCCGAATACATAAAAGTACTTCTTAAGATCAATGTCAAATCTATTTATGGCGTTCCACCAAAAGAAGCGGAAAACTTTGATGCCGCGGAATTTGCTCACTATCCGGATGGCAATTGTTTCCATTGTTCTGCTTCCGATAAAACCACTCTATCGATGTTTGATATCGGAAAATGATTGCACGAATCCCTCATGTTTACATTTTTTGATTGAGCGCATTACCAGTTCCTTCACTATTCCCTAATCAAAGCCTTTCACCACGTATCGTCGGTTATTGAAATAGTGTAAGGGGTGATTAATAAATGGTAGATCAACTGCTTCCAAGCAGAGCAGAGAAACGATGATTATAAGGCAAGGAAACTCTCTACAAATGCCTTGAGGCAAAGGTCGGTGCATATAGAAGAGAAGCGCATTTCGTTACAGGAACCAGCGTGCATCCAGCTTTTGACTTGAGGTGTTGTCCCTGCGGAGGTCGAAACGGACCGTAGCAGTGCGAAGCGATTCGGATATGAAGAGTGCCCGGTGCTCGTTGGTGCGTAGGTGGTACTATTAGTGCCAAGGCTCTGTCGGAGCAACGTCCCCCTGCCGTCGTGTTATCCCCTCAGTCTAATTCTTGTTGATCTTTTAAATTGCTTAATAAAAACCTTAATAGCTCGTTTTTTTTCCAGGTTACTCAGCATCTGGTGGAGTCTCGAAATAGATGGAATTTTTGAATCCTTCGGTAACAAATTAGAGGCAGAAGGCAAAAACATCCACTCAACGCCCTTACAAAAAGTAACAATTCTAATACAGCGAAAAACAACGACTCCCCCCCCTCCCCCC
>JAAVTS010000339.1:16155-36307 GCA_022845575.1 Baylisascaris ailuri
ATTCATGAGCACTTCGTAATCATTTGCGAAAATATCTATCAACTTAACAATTCAACCAATGCCAGAAATGCACCAAACACTATATTTCTATACAATATATGCATGAATTGTAATTGAATTTATATCAGAGTTTATGTTTAAATAACACAAAATAAAATATGGAATAATGCTCACCTTGGCGACGACGATGGTTTCCTTCACAATAGCTGGCAAATTCTTATCAGCTGCAATAAAGATAATAATTTAAACGGAATTATTCTATCGAATAGCAACATCTATCACTGTAGGCAAATAAACGATTAAAAAATAAATAAAAGAAACTCTGAGATTGTATTTATAATATACTGGGTATATTCTGAAAGGATATTGCAATAATAATCACGCAGAGCGATCGGAAGACATAAAGAGACACATCACTTTCCCATAAACGATCAACGACTTCCTGACAGTTTTTCTGCGTTTCTCTTTAGAATGAAAATTTTTAAATACTTTAAAAGTGATAACAACTATAATAATCACTTAGAATATGCTAATGCCCTTTCATATCTTGCTTACTTCTACGCTTCGTACAGCACACCAAAGTATCTTTGAGCATTAACTTTCATCTGTCATCAAGAAAATATTTTTACATGGTCAATTAAAAATAATCTCCAAATTCCCTCAGTTATCTAAAAATCACCTCCAAATTCCTTCAGCTATCCAAAAAAATGACCTCCACGTTCCCTTCCTATTGGCGATGAGATGGAAGCGATACTCTCAACCTTCGAATTGAACAACTTACGATAATCTTCCACTATGACAGGATCGTTGCGCATCTGCGAGCGATTGGATCCGCCGACCGATGAAGTGACCGTAGCATCACACTCATCAACATCGTTACCTATCGTTACTGCTGTTGTCTTCTTTGCCTCCGTCTGGTTCATTGCGTCTAGTACATTGCGCTTGTCTCGCATTGATTCCTAGACGAAAACAAATCAACGAAACTACACTCATATCTTTATGTTACCTCAGGTATCGTTTTTCAGAAATAAACATACCTTAATTGAAACTCTTACCCTTTTCATATACAGATCTCCTCCTCTTTTCCATGAAATATTTGCATATTAAATAGTTTATTGTCATCCACGGATTTGCGGACCGATGCAATTTTTCTTCTTGCTGCGCTCGAAATATTATTTTAAGATGTTTTAAGAATATACCTATATTACCCGATAAGAGGAAATTAATGACGTCACCATCTTTCATGATCGGTAAAAATGAACGGAACGTTGGTTGTGACTTGTATTATAAAATGTGGTTGCACTCCACTGCATTTGGATTAACCACATCCTAACATCCCCTACCTGATTTGTGAACGAGGTCCTTTACTATCGATTATACTCAATACAGACACTTACTTTAAAAAAAAAAGTAGAATGCATCATAAGGAATATAAAATATATAAATAAACCGAAAAGCACCTTCTGTCTACTCTCTTCGAGCAATTTCAAAATATTTGCAAGATCGAATTTTGAGACCTTCTCGAGAAGATTCTTCAGATCATTGCCTGCAATTAGAATCAGTTTTATTTAAATGTATCCAAATAAAAGCACATGGATTCCGAATGTAATATTCCAAAGGAGCTGCTAGCAGAAGATAAGAGTATAGGTCTTATACAAAAGAATGTTTGTATACTTCTAAATAATCAAAGTTAGTAAAAGCGATGATACAGCAACAATAGTAATTTGTATCGCAAGACATACCCGAGTGCTGCATGATGACAACTTTTTCGCTACCATTTAGAATCTCGGCCACTATACGAGCACATTCATCACTCCTTTCCATCCATTCCCCAACATCACACACTGATTCCAATGACGGATTAAGCACGGCATAGAGTGTATCCACTAGGCTCAGCTCTTGCTCACTTAGTTGCTGAAGTGGAATATAGTTACATTTAGTCATAATATGCTAACTTTTCTGACAAATATCGATTATACTTACTCAAAAAGCATAAATAATTATTCAGATTTCAATTTTTGTGAATTGAAAATATCCAACAAAAACAATCACACTAATATAGCAACTTCTCAATCACTTACATTAACGAAAAAGAACGAGCCTATATGACAGTGGATCAAGTTTATCAACGAATTGCAGATGATCGTTTATCATTTCGTGTAAGCTTAATTAGCACCAGCCGAATACTTCGACACCTAAGTGTTTTAACCAAATGAATGAATTTAAACATTTTCCCATCAGTAGGCCTCACCGCTGAGCCTCATTCATACTGAAAACGAATGTTCTCAGCAGGGAGATTGTGTCTTATGTATTTATTTGTAGCCCTATCCAGCTAGAAACGCACTCGAACAACATGAATCGATGCTTTCTGCGCTTACACGATGAATGTATTCATGAATTCATAGGTTGCTAATCTCGGTAAAAAAATTATACCACACGGGACTATCCCAACTGGTATCCCCTCTCCTGCCCATCCCAACTTCAATTTAACAGAACATGGAAGCATACATCGAACAAATAGCGCATAGCGCATTCAACAAAACGCATTCATAGAAAAATAATACATACAGCGGTACCGGCTGATCCACCCAAGAATGCCTTTCGGACTAACGAATTGCCCAGAACGTTCGACAATTCTTGATAGCGTATTAGCGTCGACAACTTCTTCCATTCCGCTTCCGTTCGCTATAAAATCAAATATTATTGACCATTCTCTCTCCGATTTTGAAATATTGAGAGAGTGCAAGAGAATAGTGAGAAAAATCGAAGAATTTTAGGCAACTAGCGAAAATAAAGAAGAAATCAATGAAACAATTTGCAATGAAAACTTATAAATCCTTCAAAAAATCAATTAGGGGAAATAAATATAAATAACATACTAAATTACGTATACCTTTAATAGCCGATGATCATCATGTCTATAAATTAGCGGCATACCACAGAATGAGGGATTGCTATGGCTCTTCTTCAAACGCTAACAACTGACCTCTATCGCTGGGGCCTTATCACCACTTCGCTTATCATATCTTTTCAGTCATAGATCACTGCACCACAATAGTTTACTTACATTGGTATATCATAACGTTTAGGAATACAAAATTGCGTTCATATGATATCAGTGAAGTTATATTACCCGTTTCGCGAACACAAATTGCATAAATAGAAAACGTGAAACGTCAATGATTGATGCTTGGGATTCTGTTTTATCTGCTAAGCTACCGAGTAATCCACAACAAACATCACTTTAAAAATAAGCATCAATACGACAATAAAAACTGACCTTCTTGATGTCATTCTGGCGCATCTTTTCGAGTGCTTGTTGATAGCATTTAGCATTCTCTTCTATAATGGTTCGCATTTCGTATAAGAATTCAAGCTGCTTTAACACCTCATCCAACCTCGAGTAGGCTTCCATCTGAATCAATCAACCAATTCCTCAAACGATCAATCTTCCAATAAAAAAATCAATCGATCGATCAACTAACATGATCAATTCATTCAGCATAGCAGATAAAGAACACTGGAAGATAAGATGCCCACAAATGCATTTTTCTCTTAGATCGACCGATGCTATAGACTTCAGAAAGGTAAACGCCGTAGAAGTAAAAACTTTAGCCTTGAACATGTTCATAAAATCGAGCGTTTTTGTGGGGTGAAACATAGATCACACTCTTTAAATATCCCCTCTACTTTCTGAATTCTATGCAATTTTTTTATTTCAGTTACCTCGTCGAATTATTATGCGATCATGACATCGCTTACGATTATTACTGCACTATAACAACAGTAACTTGACAATTAAAGCAATAAACATAGTGAAATAAAGGAAAATGTTGCTTGTTTTGCAATTATCAATGGAATATATCGTGACTGCCTTCTGATTTTTAAGGATGCATGTGAATCGATAATCAACCCACTAATTTATTAGCAACATTACCCCACAAAGATGAGTGAATCGTCAGGATGGAAGAGGAGAAAAACTATAATCACGTATCACCAAAGTATAGTCTTAATAAATCGGAATCGGAGCAGAAAATCTCAATGAAGAAATATATAAATATATACCTGATCACGTTCGAGCGGTTTACCATTTTTTTGTTGCTCACCATATTGTAGTAATTTTTGCTGAAAGAAAAAAAAACGAAATCAATGATATCAGAAAAATTAAACAATGCCATAAAGTAGAGAATTAATCCATTTAATCCTCTTATATTTGAAAATTTTGTTCTCATTATCCTAAATTTTAGAATTACATATATCTCTTTGAAAATGTAAAACAATACCTCACCTCTTGTCCGTCCCCAAAAAAAACTGTGGCGATAGGAAAACCTCACCGAAATCTTTGCGGTTTATAATCGCACACTCAAAACGATCGGACAATCGACATATGTAAGTATGGCCTCCGTCATAAATGATGGAATTTTGAGAATATGATGCAGCCGAGTAGGGCATATGAGATTAACATGACTACGCCACCGCATACTCATCTATTCCTTTCATACATCACCATAATAGTAAAACTTTTTCGATCTTAGGCGGGTAGGGAAAGGACAGACGCCCCATGGCATATATCCAATGTCGGCCGCGACTAGGAATAAAACCTGATTTGATCCGGCTGCAACTAACATCTGATCTGAGAAAGAAGATCGGTGACTCACCTTGCGTTTTTCAAGGTTTCTGATCCTTTTGGCGAACACCACCTCAATCTTCAACATCGGGTTGCTGAGGATCGCCTCGTCTTCAGAACGACGATCCAGAACGTTGTTGTTCTCCTCGACAATGCGAGGAGGTTTCATAATCCTTTCCGATTCTCCATTCAGCTTCTTCGCAGTATTCTTGGACGCCATCACGACCACCAGTCAACTTCTTCCTCAAGCAGCTATCTACTTTATAAGATGAACCACAGACTCAAGAAGAAAGCAATGAAGGCTCGAGGTAACACAAAGACGACCAATTTGCTAGTAAAATTAACTTTAAAGGGTATCACGAATTCTGGTGGACACTGCTGCTGCAAGCAATTTCTTCAATTTCCTGGATTGATATGGACAATTGATGTTGGATATCAACGATATGGATGAGGAATGCATCAGGAAACCACAGAAAACTGCAATATCCTCACCCACGAACACATCTGCCGATACATTTCACTCCATTTGAACACTTCTTAAGCTTGATGGTAGCAGCAACACAACGCGACACGCTGCGGGTACTTACAAATAAATGTTCGCTGCAATAGTCCATCCCCGTCCTCCCGAAGTCTGTTCCCAAACTGAATTCTGAAACTGGCAGTGCATTGATTAATTTCGAACGGTAAGAGTACAAGACCTGTTGATGCGAAAATGGCTATCGGCAAAATTCAGAAGGCTAGGGGAGAATGAACTTCATAAAAGGTCTCAATAATGAAATCGAGTGCCACATTTCTTCCATCTAATTGTTTCAAAAAAATTCCTGGAAAGATTCTGGACTTCCATCAGTTAATGAGTGAAGGTATCGAAGCCTTCTGAACCCAGCACCCATCCCTCCTACTCCCACCCTCCGCCCATCCCATACAATCGCTCACAACAACGAACTACGAAGTTCGAAAAGACAACACCTCGAACACACCGCACAAAGCCACCCGAGATGAGCTACTGCAAGTATGCGGGGACTAATGCTTCGCACAAACGATGTAGATCAAAATGCAAATTTCTTATCAAACTGACTTCGACGTTCATATTGGGAAATGTTTGTGATCAAAATGAAGCAATCTTAACGAAGACTATGATTTCGCTATCGAATAGCATAGTGTCCGTTAGTCTACGCGGCAGTATCAACTCATTCTTATATACACTTTGATCCACATAGATTGGATCGATATTGGTGATCCATATCGCTCAAAATTCATATACTGTATTAGAGCTTTATTCGCAGTGTAATACGAATCCATACTCAAATAGAAGCAATGATTTTCATCGTTGAGAATGTGGTACTCAACTGATTATGAGATGAATTGAAGACTGAAGAGAATACTAAGGGTTGTTGTAAGTCAATCGACAGTTCATCTCAAGTTTTCATCAATCGATGAAGGCTCAGCTAATAAATTAAATTGGCAAAAAATATCTTTAATATAATTTTTTGAGTACCAATTTCTTCGAGAATTGATATATTTTTGTAAACGTGAATAGATCTCGAACGTTTATCACATTTTCAGTATTAAATTACTAGTGTGTTTGTTTATGGTTGTTTGTTATTAATCATCATTTCTGCTAGGGATGCGCCACATTACCTCGCTGTTCATGGATCTCTAACTGAAAGAGGCGGTGGCTTGCTAAGTTTGCCGATCTATTCCCTCTCCTGTTATTGGTTTTATTACCGCTGAAACGAGTAATAACTTGGCATTCGGAGTTTCCATAAGTACAGCCCCTTATTTCTTCATCTTCATAATTTTTTAGCACTTTAAATAGCATCCTTCATAACTAATAATAATGGTTACCTATCAGTACGATCAAAGATGTTGTTTCATCGATTATACCCACATTGCATCGCTTCGTTCAACAGAAAGTCGGCTGGCTACACAAGTGTCGGTTGTACGTGGACATTTTGCCTTATGATAGGCGGGTAGACCTTTGGAGAACCTATGCTGCGGATGTTTTAGCTCGCAATTTGTCGTTATTTCAGATAGTGGACCGTCGCCAACCCAATAAAAAGGAGGCATGGCCCAGCCAGATGGCCAAATTACTCGACCTTGGGGAGACGGGTGGAATCCGTAGCCCTTTGGCCACGAGAATGAGGGGATCCTGAACTCGGCCACCTAAGAGGGGAGATCACTGACTCCGTTTCCGTGTCCTCTCTGAGCGTTTATTTCGCACTTCTATTTCTTTGTTTCACCTCTGTTCATGTGGAAACTTTTCTTGTGTGGGCGAGTGTGCGGCGAGTGTTCTACTCGTGATAAAGTAAAGATTTGAATTTTGTCTCCGATTGAGTTAAAATTCGAAACGTTTTCGTGTGGACAGGTGTGCCTTCAATGTTTTGCTTGTGATACCGTGAAAATCCAATAGTTTTTGTGTAGGCAAATGCGCCATGAATGTTCGATGGTCATTCGATGGTCCCTCTCCTTCAAATGCAGAATTGATGAGCATTTTCATCGAAGAAACTTTGCTTAGTGAGCCGGAACCCCATCGTGCATGAACATAGGACCCTCCTATTTTATAAAAGTGCTGTTGCAAGAGCATTTCAACATTTTGCGCTTATCAATATCAGTAAACATATCACTATATCGGTGCTATCCTTATAGCTGTATTTAAGAAATATTTCCTTAAACAAATAAAAATAAAACATAAATATTTGAAAAATCAATTAATTTCCACAATAAGAAGAATGAAAGAATCACATGCAACGTTTATTGAAATACGATCACCAAGCATACAACATTGGTGAGAAATTACCTATATTATTTCTTTTTAATGATCTAATTGCATTTATTCTTAGTGAAAGAAAGCGACGAATAATGGAATCATCCAATGGCCGAGGAATACTACGATTGAGGTGTTTAGTCAGTAAAGGAGAATGTCGTTCCAAGAGAAGTTCCGAGAGCGTTTTTGAGAGGTGAATATCCAAAGAAGTCTTAAGTAAGCGCAAATATTAAAAATCTGACCTCAGATTTGATTGGTATTACCATTTAATAACCTCAGATTAGTAAAGAACGAGTCTAAAGTTCAACGTTAACAAAGTTTAGCCCTTTCAGATATAAGAACTATGCATTTTGTTAGCTCATTTGGGGGAGTGGGAGGGAGGGAGTTTGGTGAGGAAATATTTTTAGTGATGTGTTAATGTGGTGCAGGTTTAATGACGTTAAAGCAATCGTTGTGGATAAGCCATTGTCCACCGATCTTCTTCCATACGAGTAAATACGCTCCCGATTCAGTGCCACGAGTGCCATCTAAATGATAGCTGCCACGCTCGAATGCCCAATCGCCACTACCGTTTACTTCTTCCGTTATTACCTAAACAAAGAACTGCATATTCTCGAAAGCAAATGTAGTTGAAGTTTTAGTTCCACCGATGATCCATAATCAAAGAGGGATCTCAAGTTCAAAAAGTTTTTCTTTAAAACATTTTCTGAATCGTATCTGCTAATAGAAAGAAAACATTGAAGAATATGATCTTTGAAACTTCAATCCTTGATAAAATCAGTGCACTTATTTAAAGATATCTTTGAAACAATAGTGGATATTTTGAACTAGCCTAACAGGATTATTCGTAATATTTTTATTCACGATGGAAGAAATGAGTGGTTTTAGGTTGAATGACTCAAGGCGGATTAAAAGCTAAGATTGGATGTCGTGTTTCAATTCAAGTTCGGGGGCCGGTTGATGGAATGTTGAGCCTTAAATGAGATTTCAAACATCGACTGATCAAATGCCAAACTTCAGTTCAAGTTCTGAGGACAAATAAATTGTGCATTTCGCCTATTTCTAGCATTTTATAGTTAAGAGGATTGCGAAAACTGCACGATGTGTCCGATGAGACCTATTGATGAAAACATTATAAATCATTATAGCATACGTGAGAAATTATTTTCTTATCAATGCTAATTTTATAATTTCCCATCTATTATTAACGGTTGTTCGTGACAACCGTTTGCCAAAATTGTATGAGCATGTGAAATTTGCAAATCAAAATGTCTTGATAGAGAAAAATGCGAACTTCGAATTCTCATCGCATTTGTAGTAATAGGTTAATTACTAAGCCAACAAAAAGAAGGAATGTAAAGGAAGAGAGCAGAAATGTTGTAAATTTATTGCTGCAAAACCGCTTTTTAGAATATCTTCACTTGAATAATTTAATAATCTTCACAAAATTTGTTTAGTACTTTTATTTCCTAAATGAAATCGCCTTTAAACATGTTAATCATTTTTCCCATCTACAAGAAACGTCGTTATATTTTCCACTCGAATAATGCTTACTAGCTGTAACCTATGTGAGTTGTATTTAACAAAAATGGAATATCATAACGTCGTTTCGTTGACGAATTCGATCCAAATTCCACAGGTAGGGTGGGTGATACCTGCGGGATTCGGTTGAATTCAGGTAACTTGGGGGAATGATTCAACTTATCTGTAGATAAGTCAATTCGAGGAAAACTTTTTTTTAGAGTTACTACAGAATTTTTTTGTTTGCAATAAATCGAACGAATAAATATTGAAAGATTGAAGATCACATGACCTGCACACTCTTCACACCTTCGGCCATATCTTGCTTGAAATAAGCTTCGATTCCTATAAATTATCATTTTTAAAAACTTGGCACAGAGCCAATGAAAATTCGAAAAGCATCCAAAAAATTGCAATTTCTTAAAAATTTATCTGAATTTTAATAATTCATATGATGCATAGTTATTGAAACATCTAAGCAATGAGATGTGCGCTGGATGTATTAACATAAAAAAAAGTTTTCTTTAATTTATTAGTACATTTATTCTTATTCTTATCTTCATTTTAAATTAAGAGGATGTTCTCGAAATCTTTGAAGATGAAGTATTCACATTGATAGTCTCCACAACATCATCATAGAAACAAAGCAACAGATTTAATAGGAATCATTCTAATCGACGCTGCTATTTTTGATATATTCTTTTGTTTTTTATGCAATTTTGTAAAACGTATTGGCAAGATGCATCATTGTGCCGTTTTATTTGTGCATATGAATGGATATCTCTATGTATTTGTCTATTGGATAGTTCCAATTTAGAATTTGTGGGTTCCCTGAAGCTATAAGTGTTAAATTTGACGTGTACAACCTGCCTGCGCCATAAGATAATCAATAGCTGATCTAAGTTAATCAAGGTGATCAATCAGTTTTCGAAGAAGTTTCGCTACAACCCGTAATGCCATATTTTACATCTATCTCTTTCATTTTTCATTTTCTTCATATATTATTGTAGGTATTTTAATATTTTCTGATAAATTAAGAAGGTATTTGCGTAGATGAGTGGAAACCAAAAAGCGCATTGTCAAACAACTAATTGTTTTGGCGTGCTTTCCTACTTTTATCAAACCGTGATTACACACTTTAAAAACAATCATATTCACGTGTTAAAATGCATAAAACATTGTATTGCAATTGGTGATTGATTTGTTAATAAGCCATCGCGAAAACATGATAAGCTGACGATTATATGGTTTGGAGAATTAAAATAGAGCGATCACCTACCAGCACGACCCTTCACAGGGTCTCTTCCATTTGGCATGAAATAGGCGTCCACATCGTAGGTACTCGCAGCAGCGCTCACATTACCAGAATTGAAAGCTTTAATGAACTCAGCCTGACGGCCTTTGATCTCTTGGAATAGTGCTGAAGCAGAAACTGTACTGCTGAGGGCAAATGAATACTCCGTGCCAATAAGGCAAGGGTCACTACAGGTTTTGCTCATAGTATGAAAAACAACATAACGTTTGATGACGAATGCTAGATAATTCGAACTTGCGACTTTCTACTTTCCGGACACACGCTCTACCCAATGAGCTATCGCGGAATGCCGCACCACGGACTCCGTTATTTTATGCTTGATCGATCAGTTACGGGGTACATAATGCAATAGATCTAATGAGCGCATAACGTTAACAATCAGGCAAGAATCGACTTCACAAATACGTATTTGCCATATTTGGAGACACTATATTTGAAGGGCGTTGAAAGCATAAATATATAGGTGTCACTTGAGAGATGATTTATAGGTAACGTGAAGCAGCACAATATATTCCAGCAATCTGTTAGTTCGAAAGCTACCTCAGAGGTTCAGCTGTACTTTTCTAAGTGATTGTAGAGGACAAAGCCTCCACATAAGAGGGTTTATAATTTCGTTTTCGTGAGTACCAAAAAGTTTTGTTGAAATTTTAGACAATGGGCTCCCGAATGAAAAAACCAAGTGGAGAATGAATTAACAGACGAACCAGGATTTAAGTTGCAAATCAGCGAGTTGCTGAGGGGGATATCGCGAAAGAAGTTCATAACATACCGCTCATGTGAATGCGACTAGACTCGACGGACGATCCACCAAAGTGTTTGGCTCTTGAGAGGAGTGCTCGACTCTGCTGCTGACAGCTATCTGACTACTCGAGTGCCCCTCACGGCACCTTTATATAGAGAGAGCTGTGGGATGGCTACCGTACCCGGCAATGTGCTTACATGCAATTATCGTGCGATGCTTGACGATGATTTATTCATGAATATATCAGCTTGTGCGCATTATTTGTGTGCAGTGAGGCCTCTCAACAAGAACGACCTCCTAGACGGTTGAAGGTGTGTCGCAATCGACTGCAACCAAGCATACTGGGATCACCTTCAAGCAGCTAAACATTTCTGCATGCGATAAGCAATTTTCCATACGAATAACTAAGTGGCCATTCTCCTTTCCGATTGGTCCCCTAAACTGCCAACTGAATGCTCACCGAATATGTTAGCGAAATCCACAAGCATATTGCAACTCAAATACCTTTTGTTATATAAACAATTACTTCCGTTGACAACCTATAAGTGTTTTTATGTTATTCATAATTGGTGAATATGATTGGCAACAAACAAATAGTCAAAAAGAAATCTACCGAAAATATTATAGGGAACGAATAAAATAAACAATGAGTTCATCGATGTATTTCTGTGAAATCACATCGGTTATTACATTGTTCGCAAAATCATTCGTTCAAACGATTGCAATGTTTATATGGCTGAGAGAAATTTTTGAGATCACTTTATATTTGAATGTTTCTTCTAAAATATTCTAGAAGTTAAATATTTATTGCAAATATATTCAACATCAAAGTTAAGCAATTTGATCTAGAGCGATTAGTAGAAGAGTCACTAATGAGCACTTCAAAAAATTCGTATTAAACTCACCCAAAGCTATATAAAAGAACGGGATGTAATGAAGCATAAGGATATTGTAATATTCTTTTTATCTATACGGCCCGATATCTTCTTAGCTTTTAAACCAGGCCACTTTAACACGTCTTTTAAGCTTGGCTTATTAAATATAGCTTCTAAACTTGTCTTTTTTTTCAAACATAGCCTTTAAATTGAATTTTGATCTACTGAAATATCCTTAGCCAACGGTCATCCGTTCAGTCCATTTGCTTCCATTTCATCATTATTCATACAATCGAAATTATGAAGCAATTATCTTCTCATCTTCTTATTAAGGGGTTCTCGTTCTATCATCTAAAGCTCTTTAAGTTCTCAGTCAAAGATCTTCAGTACTACCGAAAGGTTGCTGTGTTCCTATCTAAAGGTCATTATGTTCTTAAATAACGATATTTATATTGTCCACCCAAACATCTTTATGTTTCTGTTTAGTATCATTCACTATGATATGCAACGATCCTCATGTTCCTAATCAAAAACGTTCATATTTCTAGCCGAATGCCTTCATATACATTCTAAAGATGCTGCTAATGATTGTTTTTCACGATCCAATGGTCGTGCATAAGGTTACCCGAAGTCTTTCATAGTACCATCGAAGATCCTTCTATTCCTTTCCAAAACTTATTATTTTATATCCATTTATATGTAAAAACCTAGAAAGCAACAATAAATTCCCTTCTGGAGTCCATTAATGATGAACTGCTCCAACGAATCGACGAACGCCTAGGAAAACGTTTTTCGATGATTAAGGATAAGAGGAAATGCGGCAAACGTTCCCGGATGCACCGTAGCATTTAATTCGACAATATTTTTCTATAAACCATTTATGAAGTATGATTAAGTAACGGAATTTATATGCATATGTATTTGACAGAGTAAACGAGCGCTATTTACATGGATGTCAAAAGCAGTGCAAAATTGTTATAAGCAGTTAAGTAGTAATGAATTCAAGTAGATGACATATACACAACACATTTGCCGATGACATATTCATTGTTTATAAAATTCTGGAAAAAGAAGATGAAAACTTTGTGCAAGGAAAAGATCAGGACATTAATCGTTGCGAGGAACTTTTTTAAATATATAAATATATAAATATATAAATATATAAATATATAAATATATAAATATATAAATATATAAATATATAAATATATAAATATATAAATATATAAATATATAAATATATAAATATATAAATATATAAATATATAAATATATAAATATATAAATATATAAATATATAAATATATAAATATATAAATATATAAATATATAAATATATAAATATATAAATATATAAATATATAAATATATAAATATATAAATATATAAATATATAAATATATAAATATATAAATATATAAATATATAAATATATAAATATATAAATATATAAATATATAAATATATAAATATATAAATATATAAATATATAAATATATAAATATATNNNNGGAAAGTGTAGATATGATAGTCATACTTTTAATCGATGGAGATTGCCATTTATTGACTTGAAATAAACATAAATGAACTATTACACTGTAGAATATTGTCAAAAATACAGCATTGCATTAAGTAAATATGTGAGTGAAAGGTTTGTGTGTATTGGATGCAACCAAATCAATCTTTTCCAACCACTATCATGTTTCATTCTTAAACACTCTCAGCAAATATTTGCAAAACTCATTGTGACAATCAGTGATGTTCGTTATTCGAGTTTTCAAAATTGTACAATGCGATTCATTAAACGACAAACTATAAAATTTGAGTGAACTATATTTATACTTTATTCTATTATTTTCACTAATTTTTTAATTTGTATTATAGTTTACTTTAGAGATTATTTAGTTCTTTTTGCGCTATATTGCACTATTTTTTATTTTTTTATTTTTTGCAAGAACTTTTTTCTTTAAATCTTGCAAGAAGTGCTTCAACCTATACCAACTTTGAGCGCATTTATCGACTTGAAAAGATTCTCCCCATGACCCAAGCAGGGGAACCTCATGAAACATCCCCCTCTCTGCTCCTCCTCCCCCCTCTCTGCTCCCTTTCCCCCTTTCTGCTCCCCTCCCCCTCTTTGCTCCCCTTTGCCCATCTCTGCTCCCCTTTGCCCCTCTCTGCTCCCCTTCGCCACTTTCTGCTCCCCTTCCCCCTCTCTCCAAAGAGGGATCGACGAATCAAAAAAGATTCACTTATTCCATACAACAAAATGAAAACTCACAAACAACAATTCCAGCTGCAATGCTATATTCAGTATCGATGCCGTGAAATAATTAAATTTGTTATTGCGAACATTTTACGTTTTGTGCCTTTGAGCCGTCAAATTGGTGACTAGATATTCCGGAATGGAATTTCCGGATAGGTGGATGGACATCCTGTTGTGAAAGCTTTTCAATGAACGAATAAGAATTCGTCAACTTTCCCTCCCTCCTTCCCCAAGTATACAGCATTTGCCGGAAGAGACCTCGATGAGGTCATAAATTTCTTTTCTCCACTCCAAAACAAACGCAACGTCCTTGTGGAACATTTGGAATGCAAATTTTAAAACCCTGAACCTCAGGTCCTTAGGCTAAAAGAGATATTCAAATCTTACTTGTTTCTCAAATATATACTCGCAGCATCATTCGTTTCTGCAATGCTGGTGATGTGAATGCGTGCCACTCTATCCATCTTAGAACTACTAAAGTGAAGTTAACGAGATTTGTTGGGTGGATTACAGGATCACCTTCTAGAGTATTCCTCATGTTGTTCCATCATATTAGTAAAGATTTATAAAAATTAAATGCCACTAACGTTCATATGCATTTCACATCTATGAGATCATAAAAAATTTAATCCTTTTTTTCTGGAGTTATAAGAGTAGCGGTATAATTTTTCAGCTAATGCATCACTGCAAATATTTGATTATTTCTTGATAAATTCTAGGATTTGATGAATAAGATGAGAGCTTTCTGTTTCTTTTGTTTTGTTGTTTTTTTTCATAAAATTTTTCCAGTGAAATCTTATTGTTGCAATAGTTTTTTTTTTTTTTTTTTAATGCACTCAACACAGTTTGCAATGAATTGACGTTTGGATTTAAAGTGATCAATGCCGATTTGATGTATATCGTCAATTTCTGAGGCAATTCAATAGTCCATTAACCTATCGTTGATGAATGAGGTATTATATCGTATACAAATAAATAAAAGCCCACTAAAACAACACCTAAAAATACGTTGAAGAGGACACAATAATGTTTATAAACCATAAAAACTTATTATTATACTCAAGATTGAAGTGATTACAAGTGATGTTGAGTAAGTTTTTAGCCAAATGTCTTTCATTTGCGATGCGTCGATATTTGAGAAAATAGTGTGACCTGTGGCTTGGACACATAACACAATCACCTTAAAATGTATCTTTTAACGTTGATAAGGCAATATATAACATAAGCAAAATACTAAATAGTCTTGACTGTGTTTCTAGAACAGTGCTGTGTATTTCTGCTAAAGCACTGTATAACTTTGACAAGGCGTCCTATGGCTTTGATAGAGTACTGTATAACATCGACAAAGCACTGTACGACCTCGACAGTGTGATTAATAAAGTACTGTATGACTCTGATAAATGCTGCACGGTCTTAATAAATTACCGTATCACCATGCTAAAATATTCAATAGCGTAAATGAAAATTAGCCATAAATCTTTCATTACAGTACGAATGTAACTAATACCAAGGGGAGTTGCAAAAATTTCTTACCAATGTTAAAGTAAAATTGAGTTCATGGATCGGACTGCTCAATATTGGGTGGATTTCGAAAAATTTGCATAAAATCACCTTATGCATCGAATCTGTGCACAGGTATATGCATAATTGCGTACGTGTCTACCTATGCATGCTGTAGTTCAATCCTCCGAAGGTAACTAATCTATGGTTATGGATTTTAATGCATGTAATGTACATCCGACTAGATTCGCTTCACTCGATCACATTTCATTGAGTTTGGATTACTTCTGTAGAATATGTAGAATCAAGTTTTATTCCATGACAAACCTGACCTTAGTCAAAAAGGAAAAACAGGTAATTGGTGTCGCTATTTATTCATTAAACATTATTGCAATAGGCCTTTGGGTTGCCATAAGGCACTTGTCGTGCCAATATTCGTAATTTGAAGTCAATTCAGCGCATAAAAGTTATTGAGAGCGACCTACTGAATTGAGCTTTTAAGCATTGGCTCACGTTCGGATTGATGATGTTGTTACTCCAAGAAATGCGAGATGGGAAATTTGAATTGCAAACGTTCGTCTATATGTGCCACTATAGTTTAATGATATCTAATATTACCATTTGCAAGATTTATTTTAATTCTACGTTCAATGGTACCATAAAATCTACATGCTATATATTATTATATTATATAGCAGTATTATTATATAGTGCTTAATTCTGAAGTATTTTGCACAACTACGAGATTTCATGCAATTAAAGAGTTGTGAATATTTTTATCTACTTATAGATATGTATGGTAGTGTTGAATCTTTTTTGGGTGGGGACGGGGAGAGGGGGGAGAGAGCGGCGTCTGGCTAGAAGGTGCAAATGGTGGATCATTCTCAGAATTCTCGAAGAGTAAGCCATCCTTGCGGCTTTGAATAGCAAGTCTGCCCTAGGATGACCTCTGATCGTTTGAAGTGCCCGAAGCGTCGGGTATCCTCGACAGTATTGTATGGATTTGCGAACTTCCACGCAGCCCTAATATGGAACGGTTCGAAAATTCATATTTTATCTATAAAGCTCCAATAATAATTTCTAAATGAATATTTTTGCTGCTGGCATTTTCAATTAGACCAGGTGTCAATTAAAATTAACTTCATCCAAAAAAAACAAACAAACTCCTTTTACAACAATAGGCCTCACTATTGTTATATGATATAAATCGATTAACATAATATTATTACTTATAATATTCGAGTAAAATAATAAATAACTAAAACAAGTGCTGAAAAATGAACGCTAGTGGATAATAGAATGGAAAATTTGAAATAAAAACTCAAGATTGTTCAAATATTTGTGCAATAAAATGTATTACAAGTTCCTATTTTTTCCCCACTTTCTCTTCTATGAAAAGTGCACGTAATCAAAATAAGTGGTACTTGTTAGAAAGTGAATCGTCGAATTGTAAACACAACTGAAAATTCATCGAATTGTGAAGAGTTTAGCACATATTACTCATTTCTTCATTTACTTTCAAATTACGATTGCTTCACTTATTTCATCTCTCTTTCTTATTTAATGTCGATCTATATTTTGTTGTTAATTTGGCTAATTATGAAGTTTTATAGTATAATGAAATTACATCATTGAATACGAGATTCATAAAATGTTTATAGCAGTGATACGCTAGCTAATATGTAGCCAGACGGTTTCCATATCACAAGTTGTTCGTTTTTTCATGAAAATTGTACCGAAATATCGGTCATCAATTTTGCACACACAGAGTCGATGCAGACGGTAGTCGGCATATGTCAGACATCAAATGGAAAGTGTAAAGGAAAGTATTATGAATAGGTTTCAGGCGAACGTGGATGGCGGGGAGTGGGTGGTGGGGAATAGGGGTGGGGCATCGAGAGAAGGAGGGAAAGGTAGAGCAGCCACCTCTATTCTTCGTCTGATCATCGACTCTAGTCTAAAATATGATTACCGGAAATAATGCAATGAATTTTTATCTGCTTTCGATGATCGCTGAATATTTTTTTTTCTTTGCCATATAGCATGTTAATCTTCGATTTATATTACCGTTAATTCAAGTCTCAACATATCAGGAATTTTTATAAAAACCGGAAGTAATTATTTCCCGATTGTGTCGGATTTCACGCTTAGAATATTGTTTTGTATTTTGAAGACATTTTGAAAGGTGATCATTTGTTCAGTGCATTTGTCAAAATGTTATGCGCTTTGACAGTTGGTGTTGTTAATATATAGCGCTACGTAATACGAGTCTAGAAACGTCTTTCACTCAATCGTCTTTCGTTCCATTTTGTTTCAACGTTTTTAACGAACTCTTTATCAATTTGAACTAATTTTTTTCTCAATTTTAACGAAATTTTTTGTTGATTTCTTCTTTAACGAATAAATATTTCGAAAAAAAAACACAGCTATGTGAATTTGAATAATGCGCTCTTTTAAATTTTGCCAATTTCTAGTATTATTTAGCGATTCTTGAAAATTTGCATAAGAATATATCAATAAATAATCAAAGAAATAAATTGCTATGTAGCTTTCTGAGAATTTCTTCTATTTATTCCTATTAATCAACTAAAAAAAAAAAAACCAATATTGAACATTCGATTCTCATCAATAATACTATCGATCTGTTAGTAAAATTCTTTTAGATTTGTATTTTGAAAAGTAAGTATGGTAGAAATATTTTAGAAGAAGAAGATAGAAATTAGTAAAAGACTGAAAAAAGTCTTAAAATAAAATGTAGAAGGAAGAGTAATATAGTATAGCATTAATAAAGTAAGCAAAAAGAAATATGATAATCGGTAGAAGTGTTAAAAAAGCAATAAGCTTTTGCACTTGTTCGACAACACCAATGAAAACTATAAAAATTTTCTCAACGATTCCTTTATTGTCAGCTGCTTTCTAGACAAGGAATAAATATTTTGAGAACAGAGAATATCTATGTCCCTATGCTTCTATAGTCACGTGTTTCCTCGTAGATACTTCCGTAGGATTACGTCTACTTCCGGTGCGATTTTCTTTGCTTTTATCAAGACGATACTTGTTATTCTTTAAAAACAACTTTTTTTATCGCTTAGTGATTCGTTTTTTTGTAAATTGCATCATAAACCAATTTTTTTGCTATTTCGAGTTTCCAAGGGAATTTTTATTATTTAGCAATGATTTAAATGCATTCCGGGGTCCATAAATTAGGTTACCTTTATTATTGTTAGAGATATCTTTGATTAGATTGCTCTAATTAATATATAATATCACAACGCCTTCATCGTTTTTACATAAATAAACTTATATTTATGCATATAAATAATAAAGTGAGGAAACAAATTTCTTAGCCGTATGTTTCATCTCTCGGGAAATCTGCAGCAATAGAGTGGATAATTAGCTCGAATTTCTAAGACGCGCACATCCCACACATGGCACTGACAGTCGTAAACGTATCAAGATGGTGTTGTCTATGTGTTGCGAGCAGGTTATCTTTATAGTGCTGGAAATGTTGGTGATGTGGTCGGTTACCTGTCTGTGGTGTTGGTTCATGCATACTTGTCTACCTGTATATGTGACTATTGTTCGATGATTCATAGGTTGCTTGTAGTATCAGTACCAAGGGTTGCACACACACACACGCACACACACACCACATAGAGCAAATGCTCGAGTGGGGCGGCATTGCCCTCGTCTCGTCGATCGATTCGCTGCACTCTTTTTTCTTGAGCGCCCTCCACACTAGGCTCGCATTGCTGCTACCCACTACGCTTTCTTTGCATTCGCTTGTTCGATTTCCACTCTCCTGTAACATTATCTTTGTGTGTATACATCTTTGTATGTATATATATGTTTACTGATTATTGATAGGTTTGAAATATTCTCATCTATTTTAATTGCAGCTTAAGTAAGGTAAATTCAGCTTGATGACCTTGTAGCTTCATATTACTATCTTCAAAGGTGTAAAACAAACTAATCGTTCTAATAAGTCTTCCATAAAATGATCTGAAATTTATTTTTAAATAAATGAATTTAATTATTTTCGTGCTAGACTAGGTTAGTGAAAAAATACCGGAAAAAAAATAAGAAAACACGAAAAAGCTTTTAGAACGTGATAACAAAAAATATTGTTTCATTCAAGAATGGTCATATTTGTAAAGTTAGTGAAAACAGGCCTATGGAAATCTTTTTTTAAACTAATAACAGTATAGAAATTATTTTCCATAAAATATTCCAAAATTGATCATATAAAGCCATTATTCGCTTTCGATGCTGTCGGATAGCCAAATCTATCAACTGAACAAAAATGAGTCCCGTATTCGATATGTATATTGCAATCGTTTAGCCAACCTTGATTCTTTGGCCATAAATCTTTGTTGGCTAACGATATGCAACCTTTAAATATTTTACATATTTTGGCATTTCACTTGGTTATGTAGATCTTTTTCTGTAAAGTGTGACCTTTGTAACGTTTCTTTCATACTTAAGTGGGGTCGGACAAGTGGGCAGCACTAGTCACCCACGGTTGCATTCGTGGAACACAGTCAC
>JAAVTS010000339.1:46709-60602 GCA_022845575.1 Baylisascaris ailuri
AATAATAATAATAATAATAATAATAATAATAATAATAATGATAATGATAATAATAATAATAACAATAATAATAACAATAATAGTAATAATAATAACGATAGTAATAATAATAATAATGGAGTAATGCAATAGTATTTGAAATTATTATTGAAATTATGGAAATTATTAAGGTCATTTAAATTCAAATAATCTCGAATACTTTTACTGCCTTGTTTGAAAAAATGAAAATAAAAATAAGACGCCGGATGTAAACATCATATAGTCTGCATCAAAAATTCTTACGTGTAATTTCCAAAATATATCTGAAGTGGCGTTGTTTTTTTTTTTTTCCGAAAATTTTAGCGACATATAGCAGAACGTCAAAAATAATTTTGCATGTATGTGAATGTAAAATGTTTTTTCTAAAGTTTTGTGATAAGGCGCAAATGTCCATCAATGCCGAAGTCACTTTTGCCAAAAGTTAAGAAGAGAAAGATTGGTAATGAAATTGAAGTATTGTTCGTTATAGGATAATCGTAAATGCCGTTATATGTGCTTTTTTGTCTGTCTATCCGTTGGCCAGCCAATGAGCACTGATCTTAGTCAATTTGTAGACTCGAATTTATTTAAGGATTTCAGTGGAATCCGTGAGCCAATCGTCTGGTTTCAGGATGTTTTAAAATCTTACCCTCGAATCGCTATTAAAACTGCCTAATTTCTGAGGAGTTTGTACTAATTTGGTGGAAAGTTTTTTTTCTCATTTGCACTCATAACGCGATTTAAATTTGGCGCTGGCGGAGAGATGGTACGAAGAGGGAATGTACCACCTAAATCCCTCTTTTATGTGTTTCTTCGATCCCGATATGCACGATCGCTTCTCACCTCTTAATGTGCTGCATCATTCCACCCCTCTCTAACAAATGATTCACATGTGTTCAAGCCGTTATCGCTGAAACGTAAATTTGTTTATTATTAAATGGATCCATTCAGCCAAATGAACATAAAAAAAAATCAATAACCACTTTATTTGAATTCTATTCAATAATAAAACCTAAAGGGGTTATTGATTTTTTATGTTTATGCGGCTGGATGGGTTCGCGAAGGTGGTTAAAGGAAAAAAGACCTTTCATTGAATTTATTTATTTTTTTGATTCCCAAGGTTTATTGATTTGCTTCCTTAACGATTTCTTTCAATGAAAAGGAATCTTACTGATTTAACAGCAACTGCAAATTGCTTCATCAAAATATTGGTTAATAATGGAATCGATATAAATATTAGATCGGGGGTGAGGGGGGGGGTGGGAGAGAAGGAGGCACTTCTCTTCATCAATGTAAATATTAATGTTATGTACCATAAATTGCTCGTATACTCCCTCCCTATAGACCATTATTACTCATAAATTCGTATCTAATTTAAATATAATACGTTTTGGGATATTCGAAATTTAGTCATCTAATTAATTTATTGTAATTCTATAGTAAATAATATTGAGATGTTTTTAAAGGATAGTGGATAAGATGTGATCAAACGAAACAAATTCATTCATTGAGATAATCCACCACCAAACTAGGCTTTCATCATAGTTAAATGAACCTAGCCTAGGCTCTGTGTTGTTTAGAATAATAGACGAGAGCTTATTTTATATTTTAATAAACGCAAAAAATTACACTTTTTTTTCACATAATTATGGATAACGGGAACTTCTATAACTCTAATCTATGACATAGGTCGGTCATTTTCCCAATTTTTTTCCCATCTCATCCATAATCCATTTTGTCAAAAATCTTTGCAATTTTTAAGGAATTGGATTATTAGCAATTTGATCATTTAGATATATGCGCATGCGTGGACATATGCGCCGTTTTCTGCCTATATATGTATAGTATACATGTGCGCTATATAAATGTATGTATGAACATTTATGTACTTCGCTTAATCGGTCGAACTTCAAAAGTTATCGTGTCAGCTATAATGACATATGTTTTATTTGCTTTATTTGCTTGAGAAGAGGAACTGAACTTCATTGCTTACGTTTTCGTTTTTATTCCAATGTTATATAATGATTTTTTTTTTGGATGCTATTATATTTACAGTCAATTACTTAAAGGTTCAATGATGGTTATATTGTTTTATATAACATTTCTTATTACTATTATGATTGATGTCATATCATTGCGCCGTTTTTATATTTCGAATTGAATTGAATAATGCAGAGGTGTGATTTTCAAGGTTTTGACACGTTTGATGGGCGAAAGGGTGGTGCGAATCGACGATGAGCGTTTCCGCAACGACGAATTGGTCCGATCTTTGGGTAAGTTAAAACTTTTGATCCTTTTGAAGGCTTTTTCGTTCTTCTTTCCAGTTGTTTTTTCATCTCTCTCTCTTTTTTTTCTGCAAGGATTTTGTAGTGATTGTGTCTAAGTTAACTCGTTGAGCAACCCACACTAATTAACAATTGTCGTTCACATTTTACACTTACAACTACCGGAAACTACTGAAAAAAATTGTTTTCTATAACCAAAGTCGATTCTCAGTCAACGTTTCTCTCGAGGGGTTGAAATATATAAGTAGACGAACTGATAGATCTATAATGAGCTTCTTCAAGTGCAAGTTTGCAGTAATAACCAAAAATATCCCTTCTTAAATCCAATTCGGTATTGATTACCAGATAAACTATAGGCAACAGAGTAGTTTCTATAGCGTATTTACGTTTATTATGCATGCTGATCCGCAAGTTTGTATGGACTTTTCCATTGCACTTGTTCACCTATTCTAAAGAAATCGTCATGCATCTTCAGCGAGTTTCATTTTGTCATGCCTATAGAATTGTTGTTTGCCACTTTTAAGTGCAGATATGCCGTTGTTGAAGAGTTTGAAATTTGCATATAGTTTACAGTGCAATATTGACGTTTATTAACATCATTCAATAATATTTATTATTTTACACCGCAATAGCTACTTAAGTGCAGTCGCCTGGAAATATGTGATGAAATATCTATTTGCAAATTGCGGGAAAATGATTTAAAAAGAGAATAGGAGAGGTGCACAACATGTTCGCAGTAACTCTTACTTCCTCTGAAGATAAATTAGTAGAGCTATAGATTTTCTTCCCTTAAACAGTATGTCACAGTAAAACAATTTTAGGGCTGTAAATGGGATCTTATGAAGTTACAATTTTACGTTATTTTCTCAGTTGCCAATTTTGGCTTTTTTTTTGTTATACCGATCGATTTTATGAGTGGATGGGCAATAATCTGTTTTTTTGCCACTTTTTATTCTTCGCTGTAAATAATTTTCTAATTTTACTTCATTTGATCGAGTTTAAGAAATTCAACAGTTGTGTAGCTTATACAAGCAAAATTATCTGCACTAAGTAGGATTCCATTCTATTAAATTATTTAATTCCATTCTGTCCCATCTAAAAAAAAAACTTTTTTCCAAGCAATTTGACAACTGCGGCTTTGAAAATATTTCGCAGTTCGAAAATTAAAGTAAGGTTAAAGCAACTTGAAAATGAGAAGCTTAAGGGTTTAAGGCGCTGACTAGAACTGGAGATGTAGATTGCTGACTGGCAGAATGTCATGTCGAGGATGGGGTGCACTATCGGGAGTGCTCGATGAGGCGGGTGAATGCTCCGTCGTGCAAAGGATTGCACACCACAGAGCTGGAATGTAGCGCTATGTGGTTGGTGCATTTCCAGTAAGTCGATGCAGCGCCGTGCTCATTTGCCTCTTGCTGAGGGTACATCGTACAGAGAGGGCTCAGCTCACTCGGCGGCTGTCACTATTTTTTGACTTCGTTGCTATTTGCAGCCAGCTAGTGGTTCATCAGTGCAGAAAAGCGGCTTTCTCATCCATCAGAGGATTGCTGCTTTTCGCGAGAATTCCACCACCGTTTCTTGCTTTCGGTAGCTTATCGTGGATCGTGTTTTTCTTCTCTGAACAATACTGCTGATTCTTCTGTTGTCACGAATTTCAGTCGGATGCTGTGACGATCGTCTATACTGCTTGTCATATACAATTAAATGCTCATTCTAAGCCTGCGTTTCTGGTAGTTCGAGGTCAGAGTTTTGTACACCGCAGCCTTTCGCCGTAGTTCTCGACGTTCTGCTTTGTTTATTCTGCAACGATAAACTCTTATCCAAATACAGCTAACTAGATATTCGCTGTTCTAGCGGAGCTCGAGGTTTTCAATCCTGCATTTGGAGGTTCTGTCTACTTCGGCGAATCGTGCTTGCAGTGGAACTCGATTTATTGATGATTCTAATCTTGCTGAATAAAATCTGCCGTCTCCATTAGCATTCTGGATTTGTCGATTGCCGAGTCGTTTAGAATGCTTGAGCAGGTTATTCGACTGCACAGCAAAGCGTTATCGAGTATTGAGTCAGGATCTGCCGCACTGCAAGCATCGTTTGTAGGCAGCAGCAGCTCTAATGTACCTTACACTTGCTTCGATGTAAATTACCCATTCTCTTTGTGCTGATTGTTTTCGTCATCATATTGTTAAATGAAAACTCGTAACTGAGCCTTAATCTAATTTAGGGAAATTTTATTAGTACCGCAGTAAAGCGGAGGGAGGAAGGGTCTCTTAATCTATTGTAGGGGGATTTTATTACTATCGTAGTGGAGAGGAGAGAGGGAAAGGCAAAGAGAGGTAGGTGGATTTATTTTATTCCTCGGCACTCACTATCCTATGAAATGATTTATCTGTTATATTTTCAACGACAGTGGGCTTTTTTATGCAAAGATTTGCTGCGTATATAAATACAGAGTAGCCATAAGCATGTCGTTTCTTATAATTGTTGCGAATGCCTCGGGCGTTTATCACCGCGTCGTTTCATTTCGTGAGCTTCTTGAATGATCACTTATCAATTTCTACGAAGTGATCCTCACTACAGAAGTTTTTAGAAGCAGATTTCAGTCTATTGCCCTATGAAATGGAATAAATTTTCAGACTTTCGGATCCTAAATTAAAAATTTTCACATAGTTTTCAAATTTCGGATTGTTGGATACATTTTTCCATATAGAAATTCTTCATGGGCTGTAATTGGTTGTGTTGTGGTGCATCATTGTCTCATCTAGCTAATAGTATCCGCTGTAATGATTTATTATTTTGCATCGAACGTTGCATTTTTTCAACTACTGTTCGAAGTTTCTTTCTGTAATCGCATGCGGTGCTGAAGACGTGAGAGGAAAGATTTGCTGGGAGTGTTGCCGCAGAGCAGACATAAGGGGTGAGGTCTTGCTGAAGGCTTGGGGAGGACGTTTTCGAGGTTTGCCTGCAGGGTGTTTTCGAAGGTGTTCCGGTGAGGTTTACCATAGTCGAAGGAAAATGAGTGGGCAGCACTAATGTTATGGTCGTTGGCGGAGATTCTGTTCATCTTTAAAATTCTTTACGATGAATCGTTGAAATAGACTTTTTTCTTTTTTTTTATTGGGATGAAAATTTTCTTCTGGAAGACATTCTCTTTATCTGATCTGTTGCGATACGCCTTTAATGGCGAATGGGCGATTTTATTTTGCTTTGACCTGCACAATTCGCACTTGAAGAATAGAACCTTTGCGTGCCCTCTCGATTTGAATAAGTTTTGCAACAACCATAGGTTGTAAACTTTGCGATTACGTTTATGAGGTATTTAATTACTTTATATTTTTGATTTGTTGCTGCAAATTGTTTGATAGTACCTTGAACGAGAAGAAAATTGCAGGATCGGTTGAGATAGCAGGTGTTGGGATCTATTTATGTTACCCTATAGATGCAGTAATGGTGAAATAAATAATAAAGGTGGTAAAGATTATTGAGGTGTGTTTGTTATAGATGATGAATTGAGGTGCATTTCAGGATCAAATTGATGGGGTTGGTTTACATACACAGAAAGGAATCGAACATCTGGAGAGGTTCGGCGCATTTCTAAAGGAACGGGCCGTGATTGAAGACGAATACGCCGCTAAATTAAGGTGAATATTGCAGTGTACCTTTTCAATCTTTAAAGCCTGTCAAATTTCTCTACTGTTTTTCGTTAAATCGTTTGTGTTACAATAGTTTCAGAATATTGCATTCATTTTAAACAATGCGATGGTGTTATAAGATAGGTAAGTAAATTAGGGCGTCAATAAAAGAGCGTTAACGCCCTAATTTAAATGTATTGTCGTATAATCCCGCTTGTGCAAATATGCGTATGAGTTTGCGCATTGATCGTTTATGATAACACAAAGCGCATAAAGCTTTGAAGCACACTCTTACAGCTTAAAAGCAGTAGATGTATAGAATGTTTTATACGTAGAGTGTTTTATTTACACATGCTTGCTTATTCTATATCGTCACCGATGAGTGAATTTATATGCATCACAAAATCGCATTGCATAGAGATCAGCATATTGGCTAACAATGGCTGAGGCAGTTGATTTTTTTTTTTTTTTCTTTGCATTATTATAAATAGGCGTTCATATTTTAGCGCATCGTTAAATAATTTCTTTATATTCGTTTTATGATTTCAGAAAGCTCTAATGGCAGAAATAAAAGTGGAAATGAGATCACGAAGCATCATTAAATGATTTGCCTTAGTGCTTTCATTAATTATCAGTTTTAGAGATAGTTTATAGACATTTTAATGATGATATTCTATTCACAGCGGTTAATATGAGAATTCAATTTTTTTTTTTTTTTTTTTTTTTTTAAATGCTCAACAAGTAGACATGAAAATGAGTGCAATAAAGAGATAAATATCAGCACTAAAAGAAACAGATGGAGCTTTCGAGGAGAGTCACCGTATTGTGCACTTTTGTTTTCCATTCATTCGCCCATCCACTTTTCTATTTTTCCACTCAATAGAAATTGTTTGGGATAATATCTTCGTAATTCACTTGATCGAAACTTTATTTGGTATGAATAAGCTTTTGCGTTCTACCGATGCAGAATACATAAGAATTTTAAGTCTACATAACTGTTTTTGAAGATGATGAATCAATATGCGAGGTGATACAAGAGCACACTCTAGCTACCAAGCCTCTCGAGTGTTGTTGTGGTACTTTCGAATTGGACTGATAGACACATGTGTGCATCGAAATAGTGTTGGCAAACTTGTCAGAACGCATGAAAATTAAATGAAACAAAATTCATAGGATCGGAAGCTGAACGTCCTAAGATTTAAGTTCTGAAGAGGTATTTTTTGCTAAATTGGAGTTCAAAAAATTGGTTTTTAGTTAGGATGATTTGCACTATTTAAACAAGAATTGCAAAAAAAAAAAAAAAAAACGCACCAACAATTCTAAGAAGGAATAGGGAGGGCAGAAGATGATGTTTTGAACGATGGGTCGTGAAGGCGTCCTGAACGTTAGTGAGTGGTGGTGAGGTGTCCTGAACCTGAACCATATCATTGCTTGTGTCCCATGCGTTGATTTTGAGCTGTTTACGGGCAAATTTACGGGCATCCCATTCAAGGGAATTAATTCGAATATATCATGAATGATAATGTTAAAGTTATGGTATGTAAAACTCATATTTCGCAGCTTTCTGTATAATGTTTTATTCGTTGTTTGTTTCGAAGGAGCGTACAAGGTGGCGTGACTTGTTTTATTATTGTTATTAAATCGTTCCATAGGAATATAATGATTTCGACTATCTCTGATATTCAAATTGCATTATTAAATTGAGGCAATTATTGTAGGGCATTGGCAAAGAGAAATCTAAGCAAAAAGAAGGAAGAGGATGATATGGCGAAGTCCTTCACCTACGTGAGCTCGTTCTATGCAATCCTAAGGGAACTGGAGAGCCTCGCCGGACAACATGAGGTTTTCTTTTCGAATTTTATTGAAGCTTATAGAAACATTTGCACCAAGGGCATAGAGAAGCAATGCTTCATGATCCGCTGATCCCTTTCAAGAAAATGTATGGAGGTACTCACGGCTTGAAAGTTCCTTTCTGAAAAGATTAAATAAATTCTTGAGTTGGGGACCAGTTTAATGTTTTGAATAGATAATAGATAGGTGATTGTTATAAGTTTATCTTGTTTCAGTGCTTTAAAAGTCATTCATGTGAACACACTTTCGCTTTGTAAAAGGTGAATCTTTCAGCACATAGCGTAATGAGGTTGTGAAAACAATGGTGCCATATAGGGTAATTAGATCTCATGAATTTTTCAAATACAATTAGACATAGATAAAGTTTCAACGTAAGGCTACTAGTTTAATGGTATGCGAAATAATTTATTCATAGTTGCTGCTGTTATTAGTGCAATGTTTAATATCTAAGGTTATGTCGACTCGCAAACGTTTACTGCTGCTTACGTTTGTTTCCGCGGATATGAAGAAATATAAACGAACGATAGGAAATTTGTTGTTGTGATGAGAATGAAGCTTATATCTGAAATTAAGCAGGAAGAGTTTATGTCTTCCCATTTTATTGGGAAATTGTGAGAGAAGACTTAATGCCTTTGGTAGATGTAGAGGATATTAGGTATGTTTAACATTGAAAATGATATTTGAGGTAGTTGCTGAGGGTCTTCGCAGGGATATCTATCCTGCAGTGATGAGCAAATGTGCGGCATTGCGTGCCATCCGCAAGAATCAGCTAAACGAGTTGCATACCGTGCAGGGTTCATTGAATTCAGCAGTCGACAATATGATCAAATATCAGAAGAGCTATGTGTAAGTTTTTTCTATTTATTCAAGATCGATGGATTAGTTTTTGAAGATTTCTTATGGAGTAGAAAGGCGATAGTTAACGGAGAAAGGAGGAAGAAGGAAGGGGAAATTCTGTTCGCGTACTGCTTAGCATTAAATCATTTATAAAAGTTTGAAGGTAATCGAGGGTGTTGAATGCTTAAAAATCACTTATTCCTCTGAAAAATTATTTTGCTTTTAGTACAGACTTGTGGTTTTCTATTTCTGGAACGGTACAAAGAAGCTCAGATAGGGGAACGAATTATTATTTACCTTATAAAAGGGTTACCGCTTAATACACGCTTCAAAATGGGCAATTCAGTAAAAATCATAGATAGAAATTTGAGACATTCGGATACGTCTGTAGACACTAACAATATTTCAGCATTCATTTATATTGTTTCCTCTAAATATATCATAGGTGTACATTAATATGTAATCCTCAATTCGATAGTAGAAGGAAATGAAAACGTTTTGCAATGAAAGGTAAGTGGCAGCTATAGAAAGAAAATAAACTTGCAGGAAAGCGTTCAAAGATGCAGAGACGGCACATCTCAAGTATGACAAAGCGGAGAAGAATATGGATCTATCACGAGCAGATTTAGAGAAGGCGAAGAACAACGCCCTTCAGAGGACACAGGTGTGTGAAGATGCGAAACAGAACTATGCACATGCATTGCAAGCTGCCAATCAACAACAACATCAACACTATAATCAATTATTGCCACAGATACTCGAGGTATTTGTTAGTGTTTTTGATTGTTGTTTCATTGAATAAATCCCTTTTGAGAGGTCGTTTATTTAATCTTTTTGTAAGCGCTATTTTATGAATTGGAATATAATAAAAAGCATTTATCGCCCTATCTATCTGCTAGCCTTCCTTTTTTCCATCCTCTCTTTCCTCCCTTCTTCCTTACACTCCCTTCATTTGTTCATACAGAGGGAGACGATTTAACGCCCTTTTAAGTCATTCTTTTTCCTTTGTTATTTTCCCGGGGTAATTGGTCCTCCCCTTGCCTCCCTCTGTTGCTCAACCCCTAATCGTTTTAACGCCTAACACTGCTTTATGTAGGCATCATGATTTGAGATCAAAAGCAAAAGTCTGCAAGCAGCTATTTGAGAGCGTTTTGCAATCCTGCTGGAAGCAAAAATATGCATTTGGCCATGCAGGAAAAAGCAGCCGTTTTCCTAGTCTGCCTTCCAGTAAGGGGAGATGCAGTCAATTCTGCATTGGTTGCCTATAAGAGCAGCTAAGGAGACGTGTTTTCCCCCGTATAACCTTCTCATATAGAGATATCACTCATTATCCCAAGTTTAGTGATGAAAAAAGTGCATGGACAAGGGAGGTAAGCTAAAGCCTATCCGCTTATACATCAAAGATGAAAGACTTACGTTTTCATCGAATTATGTCCTCATCCTCTTCCATCCCTTCGTCCTTTTCTTCTTCCATACATTCTGTTATTGATGTTATCTTCTCGGCTAAAAATCATTCCCTTGCCAGGCATTTTTAAATCATTTTCCTTTGAAAATTCAGAAATTGCGTGCAATGGATGAGGAAAGGATAAGTGAAACACGTGCTATAATGCTGCAAAGTATCGAAGCGGAAACAAAGGTGATGTCAATAATGCAACGTTGCTATGAAGATATGAGTAACGCTGCACGCCTCATTTCGCCTTCTTCTGACTCGACCACTGTTGTTGAGCAGTTTAGGTGCATCTTTGAATGTTATTGATGCTTTCGTTTGTTATATTTGTTAAATTTGTCTATGGCTAAATCTAACCACAGTTACTCAAAGGTAACTTAATGTAATTGTTAAGTGAATAACCTAAAAGTGAGGGTCATTGTTTAAATCAGTTTTTCGGTAGTAGGGCTCCTCATCAGTCGTGATTTAAGAAGAGTGCATAAGCTGATCTATGTGCAGCATTTACGCAAAGCATTGTCTTATTCATCTTGATATACAATTTCTGATATGAAGAGGCACTTAGTGAAGGATGGAGAAATAAGTTTTACAAATAAGATTTCTCATCGTGAGGTGTTGTTGAATGTGGTTTCATATACATTTATATTTATTGTACGCCAGATGTTTGGGTCAAGCAAAATAGTGATTTTTAATTGGACAAATATCTTGCAGGTCAGGCTATGCTCACCCACAGCCATACCCATTCGAAGATCTAGGCCCACCGTCAGCTATTGTGACTGCAGATGGGGCGAGTAGTAGTGATACCATCAAAAGAACCGCTAAGAACGGAACAACCGTTCGTGTCAATCGAAAGCCGAGTATGGGATTGTTCAAGGGTAGCTCTCATCAACGAAAGGTTATTGTTTTTCTAACATCCACGCTTATGTCTTCATTTTAATTTTAATTAATTTTGTATAAATGTGCATCCTACCAAGTCCGTTATCGGCACTAATATAAAAATATTAGAGAGAATTGATGCTATTACATTCTTACGGAAGTTAATTTTCGCTTGCAAAATCTGTATCGCTTGAAAATGGTATAGAGGGTGGGATGGAAAATTTCCTTTCACGACTGGATGTGTATTTATTTGAGAGAATTTCGACTAGTTCTATGCTCATAGTCAACGATTGAAATATGCTTATTGATTCTTATTATCGCGGTTCGGGAGAGAGCTGTTGAGCGTTAACTACGAGGAGTTATTTCGTTAGAGAACTTATAACGGATTACATGTGTTTTGATGAAATATGAGGATTTTGAAAGGTAATAAGTAGATGAAGCAAACAGTTGGCGAACGTATTTATATTTGAGGTCTATTATATTCATTGCCACTTATATTTATTGTGTTTTGTTTCAGCTAGATTGCCATTGCATTGAATTTATTTACAGGATGGTACTGATTTTCGTTCATATCCACCTCAACAAAGGTGTCGCCGATTGCAACATGAAATTGAGCTAATTGAAAAAGAGATTGCAAAGAATGAACAAAGCCGCGATGGCGCATCAAAACTCTACAACGTTTACAAGTAGGTCGCTTTATTTTTTGTTATTTTGGTGTATTTGTTCCATACAACGAACGTATTTCTTATGCTCATCTTGAGGAACTCTAGGTTTATATGCCACTTTAATGTGTATTTATAATCGTTAATTTTAATTCTACATTGAGGGAGAGGGGCTTTGATAAAATACGACTAAGATGGATGGCATTAATCAATGTTGAAAATGACTATGATGCGGTATTTGCATTTTTCGAGCTTTATTTTCCGGAATTCGTTATATCTTCGCCTGATATTACAAAATTTATGCTACTTCTTTACTGTTGAGATTAGGTGAGCGCGTATGAAGCATATTTGGACGTAAACTTTTACTCTTCTTTGAATCTGCAAAACAGCTTCAAGTGGTTGAACATTTTGCATACTGGATGTGTCCTTGTTGTTCTGAATAAGACTATAGTGAATGACGAGTGATAACGGGTGAGATATGACCGTGACTCGACTCGAAGTTGAAAAAAATGTTAACTGCTAGATCACAGGCTTGAATAAACACTGGGTGGGGAGGGTCGTCCGGGTTCGTACGATCGCAGTGGAACGTGAGCGCATTTGACCCGAACCGGATGCTGGGTCATGTTTACATATGTCATATTTAAGCACATCAGGGGCGGAACCATGCCAGTAAGGAGGCACATGACGGAATCGAAATGTTTTGTTGGGAGAGGATGATCTCATAGTATATGGAAGCGCTTAAAATGGTGTTTTGTCTTAATTCTAAGCCTCTTAAAAGTGTTCTGCTTGAGATTCGACCTCTCCTTCAGTGAATTTCGCCGTTACGTTATCAGGGACAGTTTGCTTCATTCAGTTCGAAACATAAGGAGATTGGAAATAATCAGCAAAGAAATTGAGCATTTAAGTTAATATTGAGTGTAAGAAAGAAGGAGAGATTTAGATGTAGCATGTATCGAAATCACCGATTTTAATCTTTTCTATTTGATGATCTGAGAGTTGAATTAATTCAAAACTTCAGGCGAATGAAGATTGTAGTTGCGTTGCTTTCGATCGGAAGGGAGTTCACCCTTTCCAGAGAGGGTGAATGTTGGGAGGTTCTTAGTTTCTTTGATGATTTACTTTAAGAGCTAACAGATGAAAGATGATTTAAGCTGTGATCGTGAGTTGTTTTATGTAATGCGCTAATGAATGTGCCTGAATCGAAGCGCCAGAGCAAGACCTTTAGTTCTAATTGTTAGAAACGTATTTAATGGAGATGAGCAAAGGCACTAACTCAGTGGGAGTTTGCTGATGATTGATGAATTTGAAGGGACAACCCCAAGCTGGGCAACGCAAGTGACGTTGATTCGGAGCTGGCAATTTATAAGAAAAAGATCGAAACACTCAATCAACAACTTTCTAAATATAAGGTAAACATGATTACTCGATCATTGAGCTAAACATGAACACATCGATTGCTTTTAATTTTTTTTATTAGAGCAGATCATTTTATTTTCATGTAAAATTCCCGTTTCTCAGTTGACACTCTATGAATTGATTGATTTGAACTCTCCGTTGACCGATAAGCGGAAGTATTTATGTACGTTTGAAGTGTTATTGTAAGGGAATTCCTTGTTATAAATGTGATCAATTTTATGTTGGGTTTGTATCACAGATTCTTCATTGATGCTATTTGATGGATGTTCTTATTGAAACACACTCTATTCATCACTTTCACAGCGATACAACATTACTTCTGCAATGTTTTATGTAGTGCATACTTCAATTTTCTGATATATTTCTTGCACATTTTTTGCAGTTGATGATTTGCTTTTTTTGATTTTAGGCGATGCTCGTCGAAGCGCAAGCTGAGCTTAATGTTCCGATTAATGTTGGGTAGGTTACATCCGTTGTTATTTTTATATTCTAAAAATTGCTTAGAAAAGTGTTCATCCCGATTGAATTTTAATGAGGGATGAATTTTGCCTTCAATAAGGTGCCAATGTAAAGAACAAAACATTGCATTCAAGACTGCCGACAAAATGGAAAGCACAGTAATCATTTTATTAGATATCTTTTGCCATTGATGTATATGAATGGTTCATGGACACTGTCAAAAAAGTTCATAAGCTTTTTCGAAGTTAACTCGATCATGAACACACTTTTTTATCAGTTACCGAAACGATGTAAGGTGTTCAACGCATTATTAACATAATATTATAGATGATGTGAAATAAGAGATAGAATGAGTATAATAACAAATTTAATGATGCTGATATATATATAAAAATATATAAAAAAATATATATATATAT
>JAAVTS010000339.1:61135-74231 GCA_022845575.1 Baylisascaris ailuri
TATATATATATATATATATAGCAAGAGAAAAACTATTTTAATAAAATGTTTGTTTTTTATTTATTAATGCGCTAAGTTGAAATAAATAATTACGGATAGATTGTGGAATATATGTTTCGTGTTCAGATCAGAACCACCGGCACGCCCACCTCCACCATCACAATCAGGAGTGAGTACACCCTCACAAGCTTCACCTCGTCAGTGCGATACTCCTATATCGGCTGCGCCAAATCATCGTGCCTCATATTCTGAAGAGTCACTCTCTTCTGAAGGCTCTTCAGCTCTGTCTACACATCAGAAGTCGCCCGCTCGTAACGCTAAAGGTTTATTTTGATGTTCTATTGTCGACCTTCATTGGAATTTGTAGAAATGCTGTAGGAATGTTAGGAAAATTTAAAGGATTGATTTTGGGATGGGTGATGGTTATTTTCAGGTGTTATAAAAGTTGTTGTTATTTGGAGCCGCAAATTTATCTTCTGCATATCTTTCTTAGAATCTATTTGCCACTAAATCCAAGATACTATTGCAGTAAAACGGCATCCACTCTTCTATATAGTATTGCGTAAACGAAGCTTGTACGATAATGAGGTGACTTGAACAGATTGTAAGAAAAAAGTGATGAAGAATGGACAGAAAGAGGGTGGGGAATGGTGATTGTGTTGTGCAAGTCTTTGTTCACTTTCTTCCCTTTCAAAGTTGTCGTTAAGTTGCTCACTGTGTCGTTTTTGAGCAAATTTTTAAACCTTGAAAATCATATATATTTTAATACTATTTTGCTGACCTGCACTCATTCCTAAAATCCTACTATGGTGATCATCAAAAGACTGTTATTGTTGCATTTGAAAAATGTTGTCGAAGACGGCGTCAACTCAAAAACCCCGTACGCAATCTCATCCCCCACTGTTTTTATGCAAGATTTGAAGCTGTCATATATAAAGAGAGATACTGCAGCGGCGCCAGTGGTCGAGAAGAATGAAGTGTATGAGGAATGCGATATGCCAGCTTTGGGTACATGTACGGCGTTGTACCCATTCGAGGGTGGCAGCGAAGGCACAATGGCGATGAATGAAGGAGATGAAATGGTGCTGATCGAGAAGGACGAAGGTGATGGGTGGACCCGCGTAAGGCACATTTCATCGGGAAGGGAGGGCTTTGTACCCACCTCTTACCTTCAATGCAAATGGTACCCCGATCAGTGATTTTTCTTTTATAAGCGCTTCTTTTTTTCTTAAGACGAGCAGATGCTTTTTTCATCTTGCGGTTTTTTGTAAATATTTTATTTGTTAATGGTTTTCAATTTTTGCTTCCACAAGCCAGGTGGATGCGTCTATGCATATTTCGTGAATTTTTTTTAAAGCGACAATGAATGAAAAGAAATCGTCTGTCGATGACCTCTGACCTTTTGTGCATGTATAGCGTTACAGTGTAACCAGTGAAAATTTTACATCTGCTCATCCACTCTCTACTCTTATGATCCTGTTGTTTTCGCGCTCAAGCTGTGAATTTCAATGCTTCATCTCGTTTTTTTTCGCGACAGCTGCCGATGACTGCAGTGCCAATAAAGTTAAATTGTTTCTATGTGATTAGAATGATAGGCTGATAGTTGATTTGATAGAGATAACTAAAATATTCATAACGAAACGTTCGAATTTTGAGTGCATCGCCAATCTTTATTCTCTCTTAGGCATACAATTGCTATGAGATGAACATTTCTAAGGAAGTTTATTTGAGTATGACACTGATGGACGGATGTCGCTGAATGATCGCTAAAAGGAGCTTTTTTATCCTATTTTAATGAGTTTTCATCTAATCGACTCTTCTTGATTGCTTCTCCTCTTTTTTATTCGATTAATTTCTATTCTTTATTATTATTATTTTTGTCTCGACGGGCAATTATGCTAGTTGGGCTGCCAATATAATTCATTGTTAACTACTATCTGAGAAATCTTTTTCACCGGTATTTTCATTTTTCATTTTGTTTATTTTGTTTTTGTGTTTATTTTAAAATATTTTGTAGCTGTAAAAGTTGAGTTTATTTTCAATTAGTTTTCAGAATGGGACCTTTAATATTTGAAGTGAATAGCAAAAAAATTGAATGGAAAACCGAAGAGGTGATAATATAAACGAACCGGGTATTATTGACTCACCTCTGGTATTTATTTGATGCATGCGATTTGCTTAATCATTTCTAATTATCTTATTTCCGATCGTTGAACTCTCAGATTCGACTTTCGACTCGATAAAATGGGAATATTCATCACTGACTTTTCTGTGGTACTTAGGCGATTTCGGTAAGCCTGTTTCGACGGTCCAATTTGTCATCTTTGTAAAATGTCTTGTTTAAATTCACCTTTTTGCTGTTTATTAGAAGGTAAGAAATACGCTTTGGCGTGATAGGAAATTGTACTAAATACCACCCTCATCTGGCACCGAATATTGTCTCAAAGAAAACTACAGCTCGGATAAAGCATATTTGTGGTAAATTACAAGCGTTTGAAGTCACTGATTGATAGCATATGGTGGGTATTTTGTATGTTTTCACGCCTAATGCTGAAGTATCACCGTTGATGCTCTAACAAATCAAAAAAACCCGAAAAAAATCTAAGGTATTAAACACAGGTGTGGCTACCTAGTCGTTGCGAGTATTGCGTATTGAAGTTTTTTTCGGATGTTTCTATGTTTAGGACAATCTGATGGTTTGAATTGTTTTCTTTGGCTCAAAAGAAGTTTTATGCGATCAAAACAATGATGGCTTGTCTATGTTCTTAAATTTACTGTGCGGTTAATATCCCATTATTTAAAGATGTCATGCATTCATTATTCTTGAATCTATCGACTGGAGTGTTGGAACGAGAGGAGAAGGCAGAATGGAGGAACGAAGGCCATAAGAGGGAGAGGTTAATGCTTAGCTATGATTACTTTAGTTATTGATAATGAAGATGGGGATCATCTTTGCATTTTTCTTATCGTTATTATTGATAAATAATTTTGCGATGATTTTTTAAATGGAAAATAAGCAGATATGAAATATTTCGAAACGATTTCATTACAATTTATATAGAAATATTCCATGTTGACGTTTAATGCATTTATAATGGTTTCAACGTTGACGATTCATTCCATCAAATAATGTGGGCTATATTTCTTAAAGTATATTCGTACCGGGGGCGATCGGTATCTTCAAGCTCTGAGATGATGCTTGAAGTTTGGTGATTTCTCTGTCCATTTTCATTAGGGAAGCCAATTTTAGTGGTGGTTGAATGGTGATCAAACCATCCTCTTCATATTAGAAAACTACTTAGAACAGATGACCAATTCTATGCATCATTACTCCTCTTCTATATTGTTTGCACTCCAGATGGTCATTACTGGGTATATAATAGCCAATTGTCTATTGTTCGCTGCACATCGTCTTCTATTCATTTGTAATCACCTACTATGGCTCTGCTTTGCATTCACTCCTCAAAAGCACTGAATATATAAAATGGACTCTATGAATTGTTATTGAGTTGGCTATGTTGGTGAAGTCATTATTATTATTATTATTATTATTATCGCATGATCTTGTGTATTTCTTTGCTTTTACTTCAAGTAGTATAACTTTATATATCTATCGTGTATGAAGTATGCCGCAAGCGGATCGCTTTTGAACCACATATTTATGGCTGTTTGATTTTTTTTTTTTTTCAATATGCCAGACGAAGATCAGTGCGTTGAATATAACATGAGAGGGGACGGAGAAGTAAGGACTAGAAGTTTGAAGGCAAATTTTGTTTGGATTGAGTCTCTTAAAGGTTTCATCGTTTCTTGTTTTATTTCATCGACTTTTTCAGATAAGCAGCGGATCACGCAACTTTTCTGTGTGTGTGCGTCTGTGCTTATTCGTATGTTGGCTAGGGCAGAAATGTACCACATGGGAAGATGTTGCAGTTTTGTGGGCTGACATCCATTCACACCACCGTCGTAGTGGGAGGTCCCCTAGTTGGGGAATCGGGCGTGGCACCAACCACGGTGAACGAAAAGTCGTCGCAAAAAACTTTTGATTGCCTCGCATGACGGCTTCATTTTATGAAAATTTCAGTTGGAAAGCATTTTGACCCAAACATAGCAGCTACTTTTTTCTTTTGACAGTTCGGTGGTTTTTAATAATGCATCAGAAGAAATAACGTTGTGATGCTGCTATCTATGGTTCACTTATCACGGAAAAGCACTTTTATTCAATTATTCGCATAAAACAGCGACAAACCAATAATTGCGAGGAAGAGTCAACAGAACCATCAGACACCCCAAAATCTGAGGTCGCCCAATAAACTCTCAAAGCCTCAAGCACTAGTTCCAAGCAGACTACCAGAAAATGCCCGAATTTCGCATGATAGCAATTCAGTTTGCGTGCATTGTTTAAAGGGAATCAGGGTTGCGGTGTTTTATCCTTGCTGAGTAGCACCCATGGCAATCACCCCAACTAGCCCCCTCCACTCTACTCCATCCATGAGGAAATCAGTTGACAATTTTTGACGAAAAATTGCTCTAGCTGGACATATGCTGAAATTCACAAGAACGATTTAACTAATAGAGACCGTAATTACTTCTCGACGATCGCAAAGTTCCCCTCCTTTAGTTAGTACCACATTTCAGCAGCGATAACGAATACGTAATTTCAACGAGTTAAGTATCCGTAAATCTCTCACAATGAAACAAATACAAAAGAGATCAGTACAAAAAAAAAAAAAAAAACGATCCACATACCGACAGATCGCAGACAAATATTTTCTCTCTATTAATGAACACATCAAAAGTGCGCTTAACGTCCTATAAAGAAACAACTATCGAATTGAAAATGAATGAACGAATAAAAAACGACAGAGACTGTTGATGGATAGCAGCCTTGCGGCAATTGCGGTACAATTGCTTCAAGAAACGTTTTACCTCAAAGATGCCATCGCAATCTTTCCTTCCACAATTAAAGAGAATATGTGAGTATGTATCAAAACTGCTACAATAATGATGCACGTAACACATAGAGACGGCGATAGAGAGAGAAGAGAAGCGAGTATATCCATCTGCCCAAAAGAATTTTTATAGTTGCAAACTTATGAAACTGCAAGAGACGCAAAAGGAATGAATTCTAAATTGGTGTGGAAAAAATCTAAAAAAAAATTTGAAAAAAAAAAACCAAAACATTATAGATTGTATGACTGAAAATGCTAAAAGAGCTTTATTGAGTGGCACATGAAAGTCTTCACAAGAAAAACTGCTTCAAAAATCATGCTCCATTTGAATCAGCCTGTTGTATTAAATGCGGTATGCATATGCAGGCAATATTTCTTTGCAAAGTTCACTAGGCACGATGCTTGAAATCAGAAGCTATTCGACCTCCCCCCTCCCTCCCCACATTCGATTCCTCCCTCCTTCCATCTCCTTTACGCGCACAAACCAATCTTTAGTTATACTTTATATAAGGCATTTCCATCTATGAAAATACTCTCACCCATTTAATTATAAACATCCACAAATCACAACCACAAACTGTGCCACTTTTACAACATGAAAATTAAACACGCAATATAAAAAAGATACCAATGATAAAAATCAACAAAAAATGTAAAAATAATAAAGACACAATAAGAGGCTTATATCATCATATAATGTCGAATAATGGCTCTCAGCAATAAAACTGTCCGCAGTCACTACTTAAACAAATCCCGCTCAGCACTCAAAAATCCACAACATATCTAGAAAACATCGTTGCCTTTAAGAACCTTTCCTTTAACACAGAACCCCTACCTTCCTCCCTCGTCTTCACCAACTCGTTCTAAAATCCTCTCTTCCATGAGGTGTTCAAAGAAGAAAACGCAACAACTACAGTATAACAACCACTTTTAATAGGACATGTGCAAATGTGAAAAGATTTTGAAAACTTCATTCGCACATAAGAAACTATATTGTGCTCTACTCAACTTTTAATTAAAAGAACCGACTAAATGTCGCATAAATTCTCGAAGTGAATAATAATTGGATTATCTGCTTACAAGTAAAAACGTTTCATAAAAAAATTTCTTCCAATTCAAAAATGAGACACCGAAATATTGTATAGGCATGAAACCATTCTCCAAAATATACCTGAGCATATTTCTCAACGAAAATTTCATCAATCCAACCGATATGAAGCCAATTTCTAAATCCTCTGATTCTGATCAATTAAAGTGGAATAGACCATCAAAATAACAATAAAAATTACTCACTGTTCACTTACAACGTTTAAAATACGTAAAAAAACCTGTGCTTTAAAGTATAGATGTATAATGGAGTATAGCAATTTCAGAAATCAGATTTCCATAGTCGAATTGTACGATCATTTTCGAGTGCTGCAGAGGCGATGATATTTTGCGTTGGATGACAGTCGGTACATAGCACGACATCTGCAAATATCGTTATGCTATTCTAAAACAAATTCACTTCCCATCAACAAAACGCGAATTAATCAATTAATCAAAACTCAAAAGAGAACTCATTAAATGAAAAAAATAATCCCTTTTAACAACCTTATTAAGCCGTTTATCACTTAACTTATGATCAAATCATCCACAAAACACTCGGTCTGAATTAAATGTAAAGCCAAAATGAAATACCATTCGATAATGAAGATTAAATAGTTTCTAAATCTACAACGAGCACATTAAAAACCACTAAAATAAGCAGGAAATTTTTTAAAATGCAAACAAATTTAAGTGATTTCATTATCCGTAACCGAACGGAATGTGTCAATGTACAGATCCAAACGATACATAAAAAAGTAACCTGTATGTCCCTCCAAAGTCTGTACCACTTCCTTTGTCTGCAGATTCCAAATGAACACCCGATTATCCTCTGAACCACTCACGATCCACTGAAAAGAAGAAAACGTTTTCTTTTCCCAAAGCTCTACGAGGCCATTCCTATTAATTTCAAATGAAATGAACTTGAGATTAAATGAGATTAAATACACCCAAACCTGCGTCAACCTTGAAAAATCTAAAATGGTTTTGCCAAATGTCAATTTTCTTATAGGAAACATAAAACTTGAGCTTTGAGAGAGAATTCCGTAAAACGGATGCTGAACTAAGGTTGCGCTGCAATGAACTTCAATAATTTGAGTATTACTACTCTAAACTTCCCAAGCATGACCACAATCCCAAGCATGCTTTCTATGGTGCTGCAAGGCTCTCAAGGCAACCCCCACTAAGCTATTCAAAATGTCTATGAGACAGAAAAATAAAACTAAAAAAACACTAACCTTTCCTCCAGTGACTGAAAAATTTGCGAAGATACAGTACTTCTCGTTTTTGTGCCCCGTGTATGTCTTCAGGCATTTGCCCTTATTGAAATCCCATAATTTCAGAGTGCTGCAAATAACCTTATTTAAAAAAAAAAAAAAAACCGCTAATAAAAACAAAGACATATTTTCACTTAAAAGAATCTTAAGCTTATTCAAACCATATTCTCATGAAATGGCGAAGCGAATTGCGATAAAACACCAGTAGACATAGACACTGGTAATACTGTGTTGGTGATCACCTGTGACCATTATTCAAGTAACAACCTTCTCCCTACCTACCTCTTTCCAACTTTTAAACTTTCCAGCTTTCTCTATTCAAGTGACATTTGCTTTAACGATCGAATATCCTTCTTGATGCTAACTACAAGACAATAATAGCTGCGTTCGCCCACTGCTTCCGGAAAGAGTAAAGTAATCGACGGTAAACAAGATCAGCAATGATGAAATGTCCTTAAGCTTTCTTTGCGTCAAGTCTGAGGAAGAGATATAGTTGTAATTCAAAAATACTGACCTATCGAGTGTCGCTGCGAGGATGTATTTTCCATTCGGTGAGAACTTCACAAACGACACCGGTGGATTATCGTCATCTGTAAAAGTACGATCTCATATAACCCATTCTTCGTCCAATCAATATTGCGCTCTAATACTAAGAGTCATTGTTATATGAAGGAGACGAGTCTCCGAGTATATCATGACGAAAAAAATCGGAGTGAACTTCCACTCGGAGATCTCGGTTCACTAACCCCCACATGTGAAGTTCGCCCACTCAACGTTCTCCTCATATGTGCCCCGAACAAACGTCACAAAACCTCAGATCCCACCCCTACTCTCTTCATTCAAGGCTATCACATGACACTATACTGAGTGCTTAATGTTTAAATACATGTCCCTAAAAACAACCGAATTTCCTTAACGGTACCTGCATCGATAGAATCCAGCTTTTATAGGGGAGACAATTGTTGGAACGCCTCTCTACTGTTATAAAAGTCAACTAAACAAATGAAATTTTATTTCGTTCATCATTCAATAAAAGAATTACTATTAATTCTTGTTGACATAAAAGTAAAACTATAAAAAATGAAGAAAATAACGAACCAACAAGAGTCTTAACACACTGTCCATTCGCAGTATCCCAGATGCGTACAAGACCATCATAACTACTCGAACAGATCAACGTTCCATCCCTGCAGCAAACCGTTGGAAATATATAACTTCAGATTATCAAACAGCCTCGTTGAAAATTTACATATTACGAACAAAACAGCCTCGTTTGATGAGTTTCGTGATTAGCTATCATTTGATAGACGCATAAAGATAGATGTGTTACCGTTCTTCATTCATTCTCTCGAAGTCAAGCAATAAAATATGTTAGAAATACGATACAAAAAGTACCTATTGAAAGAGACTGCCGAAACGGGATCCGAATGAGCTGGTAGAGTTTTGATACATGCGCCCGATTTGACGTCCCAAACACGTACACTCTCATCGAATGAGCCTGATACGACCAACGAGGATTGAGGATTGAAATTACAACAGAACACATAGTTGGTGTGTCCTTTCAACGTTTTCAAGCATTTGCTCTGAAATTAAACATTACATATATGGCAATTATATGACAAATCTGCAATTATATGGCAAACGGCTTTCCACTAGAGTTGCAATCAATGACCCTGATGCCTCAACGACGATTCTAGACCTCAGCCAAAGAAACAAAGAAAGGGATTCCTGACTCATTAGAAACGATCTATTCGACCAACTTTTGCAAACACGCATAAAATAATTGAAATAAATTTTCATGAATGAACAGGTGAGCGAATGAGTAAATCACATCTTTCCTAAACTCCAGCAACTCTTCATGCCTTTCGAACTAAGAAGCTTAAATATAAAAACAAAAAAAAAGAAAATAAAACAAAAAGAAGCGACACATACGCTAGTAACATCCCATATCTTGAGGGTTTTATCATCGGAGCATGAGGTAATAAGTCGATGATCAGATGACCAGCAAATATCCGAAATACCGAGTTTATGTCCCGAAATTGTCTTCTCAATTTTTCCATCATCTGTATTCCATATTTTAATTGTTTTATCGGCACTCGCACTCGCTAACAGTGTTCCATCTGCGCTGAACTTCACCGATGATATCGCTTTTGTATGACCAATCAGTGTGAACTTCACTTCATAGTTTGGTGCCTTAAAAAGAAGCTCATTGATACATACGAATCACTTAATCGTCGCTCCACATCACTGTGCATTCATCTCAAGCTTTGATATGTACCTTAGACATGAACAATGTTTGAGTTTATGGTATTAGTATTTTAGAGCCAAGTGATTTTGGAGTCTAATAACTGTAGTTGTTGCGGTTGAAAAAAAACATCTTCAAGAGAACATTCCAACAGGAAACAGAAGACCTCGAGACCTTGAAATCAACAAGACAAATCAATAGAAACTATGCGTGATATCAAGCACAAAAACAGTTCGACTACAATCCCTTCATATCACTTAGTACCTTCAGCGACTAGCAAAATCACTTCTACAACCTTGGAAACACGCACTTCTATTCCCCAATGCTTAGCGCTACAGATGTTTTCAGTACTTTGCACGTAAAATTGATGGATCCACCGTTCAGTTCTATGCTCGGGATATCACCATTTGAGAACACTACTTACAAGTCAAAATTTGTTTTATTCCATACATAGTATGTCTGCAACAAAATCAGCAGCAATAATAATCTGTACCTCATCTAATAACCTATATTTCATAAATCAAATCAAAGCTCTACATACAACATACGGCTTCAAAGTTATGGCTGCGTTCTACCTAATCCACCAATACGGTAAACAAAAATAAACATCACGCAGTGTATACGTGCCTCTGAAGCACTTCAAAGAGCTCCACGTATAGAAACTCATTCTGAATGACATTAGCAATGATGTGAGGCACTCACCGACGACGACGGAAGATTGTTGACTGCTGTGGTACCTTGACCGTGCGAAGTTACAGACGACTTTTGGGAACTTCCTTCTCCTTGCTGTGTTGCCGCTCCATGATGTGGATTTTCTGCTTTCTGCAAATAACTATGCAATTGCATTGCGATAGGAGATATTTTTCATGCTGCCGAAGATGTTAGCATATGTAGGATTAGACTGTAAAGTTGATTCCCCCCTTGATGATCCGATACGATTGAAGATCTTCCAGCTTTCGATGAGCTTATTTCAACATGGTAGCCCATATTAGCTAATGATTCGTTTTTCTTATTATACGCACCTAATATTGAATTGATTCTGCACAAACGCGCATAATTAATGAAGCATGATACCGCAAGGCTTTCAATTTTGTGAAGAGATCTGAGATTATTGTTGACTGTGATCCCTTTCGCAAAGGTGTTTACACTCTATAGATGCCTCTATTGGTATCAAATTTCAACAAGCAGCTTTTCATCAAGACAACTGTTATACTCAGTCGAATAATGATGCATATGGTGCTACAACTTTCAACCTTTTTAATACTTCCCTCCTAAATTTCGCATTATTGTATTTTCAGGTACAAATTCAAAATTACAAATTAAATGAGTATAGTTTCATAAGCGAAGAAACCAAAACATGTGATCAGAAATGACAACTAATTTCTTCACTTTGTGATCGTATGCAAAGGATCAAATTCTGTAACGGTTCAAGTCTAGAGCATCTGAGTATAGAAGAAATAACCGAATAATTTGTGGATCCAGTCACCTCGAGTGTTTGGTATTTTCCAAATTTTGAATATTTTTAGCCCATAAAAATATATAGCCTCATTGAATTCGCATCAAATAATAATAACAAAATATCTCAAAAGCCTTTTAGAATGTCACTTATAAAATAATAAAAATTTAGTGAAATTAAATAGCACTGATGTAATAAAACATCCAAAAAAGCATCACCAACCCGTAATTCAGCAGGGCTACGAGCTTGCTCGGTTGTTGCTCCTTCATTGGTGGCATTCGAATGATGCGCTACATCAGCACCAGTTAAATTGTTCATTTCCGTAAGTAGCAAAATACCTACATTTCAAAAACAATAAAGAAAATCAAAACGATTCGTGAATTATAGAACGATCATTGATCGATAACTGATCGTACTTCATTTGTATCTTTGAATATCCCCTTCAAAAAGAAATGACTAATTTTTATGCAAATTTTGTATCCCAATCTATACAATTTAATCACTAAAGGCTTGAATAATTTATTTCGTTTTGTTGAGGTCACAAAGTTCAAAGCATTCGTTGAAAATATTCGACTGCTCTCACAATATTTCTTGTCATAAAATCCACAAAAACAGCCGCAAATTAAAAATGTGTGGGTTAAGTTATGAAAATACTGAACTGCAAACAGATGTGACCTATCAAAGCATGCATTCTTCTCAGATCATCCTAGTCCATTCGAGCAACTGGAGGGAAGATGAGTAGAGAGGGGATGGGGGAGGGGGGGGGGGGACGGAAGGGGGGACCTCACAGACCTGGCGAAACCCAAGCACAGCGCGAGGGGAAGTCTAAATGCGATACTAGATCCTCTTTGTGCTGGAAAATCATAAACGTTACTTTCAGGTGACGAAACTGCGCCCTACAATTCAATGGGGCAGTCTTCACAAAAAAAAATAAAAAATAAAACAAACAAAAAAAAACTTTAAGCGTTGCCTTCTGGGGTTTCGTTATCGTCCAACAACAATACCCCACCCTGCAAGGAGTCTTCTCTTCACTCACTACTTCCGGTTCGAAGAAAACCTTTTGATGAATAAAAGAGTGCTTCAAGTCAAAATACAGAGTGCTTTCAGCGAAATAAGCGAGCCATCAATGGTCAAAAAAAAAAAAAAAAAAAAACCACCACCTAACTACGAAAGTGGCTTCAACACTCCATAAACAATAATAGTCGATTGTGAAGCAACTTTCACTGATGGCAATAAAAACTTCAAATAACAAGAAATATAAGGCAAAAAGAGATACTACTACCCAATAATTTCTTTCATCGGCACTATTTGCAGTATATTTGGAAAAAACAAAATCTCGCTGTAAGTGGTAGTTCGGGTGGTGAAACTCTCCAAGCGTATTTCCCGGAAGTCCTAATTTCATCGACAAATAACTTCCCCTCCTCCCCCCAAACAATAGAAAAAGAGATGAAAAAATGATGGATGCTGCCGACACATACAAGATTTGGGTCGGAAAATAGCAGCAATTCGAGCAATCATATTTTCGTAAATGGGGGGCGATGTAAAGGTGATTAAAGAATATAGATCGAGGTGAATATATATTCGACGGTGCTAAACATATAATCGCAACATCTTCGTACATGTTATGTAGAGTATCAGTTCAGAAGCAACATTGCGAACACATTGACGCCTAACACTTTACAACGATGAACTATTTAATTTGAACTATACTTGAGGATAAAAATTGAAAACTTGCTAGTACCAATAGACAGTAAATAAATAATACAAGCCTATTCCCAGCCTTCGACAACTCAAAAAAAACCAATTTCCCTTCGCACCTATTCGGTATTTCACTAAAAATTTGGTACCGGAAGACGCCGATCTATCAAGCGTCGTATAGCGTCTTCGTAGAATGAATGCACTTGTGCCTTTATTCGACAAAATTTGCAAGTTGCAGTTGAATACGGTATCCATTTTGAATGGCGTAAATTTGAAGCGAACAGTTGTTCGAGTATCTTTGGATACGATTTTCATAAAAGTTTCGGTGTCGAGTTTCTTTTTTCTTATTTCATCCTGCTCCCCCCCTCCCTCCTCCCCCCCCCCC
>JAAVTS010000339.1:91696-110724 GCA_022845575.1 Baylisascaris ailuri
TGCGGGATAATCTGTTGAATTGTGAGATCCAATATATCACAGTAGCTGTGCGAGTACTATTCTCGGTTATTTAGAGTGCAATCGCTTTTCTTGAAAGGAAGAAAATTTCAGCATTATATGCAAAAGAAGGAAGGGGAGAACAATTTGTTGAAAAAATATAAAATTTATCACGGCGCAGCGGAGTGCTATGTGCCCTCAGAAAAAAGGCTGAACTTATCGTATAATCTAGTAAGCCATTTTTAATTTAGACAGTCTTTGACAGTTTCTTCCTTCTAATTGACAATTTGGACAGTTTTGCACAATTTTTAAAGACAGTAAGCTGTCTTTAAAAAAATTCTATTTGAGTACCAATATCATCTGACGAATGCCGATCATAGTTTAAGACAGCATACATTCAATCTGCACAACATTAAATTGAAAAAGTTTTCATAAAGCGCTTCCTTTAATTTTCAAAATTGTTTAAAATTAGTCGTAGATTCGATAAATGATTGTAGTTTCTCTTGGAGATGTGACGTTTTGTATGACTGCAAAATCTGCAAAGTGGCAATCATTCTTCTCATTTTACAACAGCTGAAAAGAATGCAGTATTTCTGATGTTCGTCTGAATATATGCATTCATTACATCGAGAAACTAGTGAACTCATCAGTGATACGACAAGAGAATTTTCTTCTAGGGTGGTTCATCACCTATGAGCAATTGAATTGGCACTAATTATGCTGCATTTGATATTGCATGTGTGGTGTACGTAGGAGAGTATGTGAAGGAAACAACTTGAATTCGAAACCATTCTATGCAACAAACAAAAAACTTTATGATTTAGAACGCACAAATAAAGCAGTATAGAAAATTGTAGGTCTATTATTTTATCAAAGAATAATTCAGTCATCAGCTGATAAAGTGAGAATTCCCATTTTTGATGTACGAGAAGATTGTGGTTTTTGCATAATTTCAAAAAATAGAATTTCTGCGGCTACCAATATGATTGCCGTGGAAAATTTGCCTACTTTTCAGTGAGTGCAAACGTGGAATGTTATCAGTAATCAGGCTTTGGTCATTTTTAAGTTAGCCATTATCATCAGTTGCTTCTACATTTACTCATTACCAGTTGCCATGTTGATGAGCAATGGCAGTGCTATTATAGTGATAGGACAACGTTTAGAGTATGATTATTTGGTCTCGGCTGAATCACCTGGTGCAATCTCTTTATAGTGAGTCCAGGCCGGGTGGAAATTTCCTTTTATTTGCTTCATTATTTTGCGATGAGATGAGAAATGGCTGAGGCGATAAATGCGAAACCTTGACGTCGATTTCTCATCCTTCGTGCGTAGATTTTGTTTTTGACGACGTCGATTCGAATAAATTCAATGTTTTAGGATGATTGTGGAGAGAACTCAGATCGTCACGCATTTATCACCTTATCTATTAAAGCACCAATCAATGGAGGTACAAATATAAAGTGCGTCGATCAATATCGGCTGGTTAGATATTTCGCGTTAACGCTTATTGCATTTAATTCAACACTTCATTAAAACTGCCATCATATTTTTCGGCGTTTGAATAATGCACAACAATAAACTGCTATAAAAAAGAGCTTGCAGTTGATTTGTCTCCACTCTTTCCATAATGTTGTCTTATCTGCAATATTCTCATTATTTAAGGTTGAAAACCTGCAATTTCTGGGTTACACATATATTGCTTTTCATACGTCTGTTTGTCTCCATCAACGCAGAGTAGTTTAACAAATACTATGATGATAAAATTTCACCATCTCTACCATAATCTAATCTCTGGAACACAATTTCCTTCTCATCAATTCAACAAAAACTTCCACAAGCATAAGAATCAATGCTGAATATTACTCATCGAGCACCACCTAAGTGTTTCTTGAAGTAATGCAAACGGTCGAATCGTAAATGTGGCACTATTTTATTGCTCTTGAATAGTCGTACAACCGCAAATAACGGCAAAAATCGTCGATAACACGAGAGGATATGCGCTCTCGTGTCCTGCTATCCCGACCGACTACGTTTATAAATCATATATAAATATTTGAATATGCAAAATATCGATCAACCGCTCTGCAAATCTGCCACAAAAGTTCTTTTTTATGACTTGACTATGAATGGTTTCACTCGCATTTTGCCGGACGAGCGTGAAGGATATGATGGGATATCACTTCATCGCGTTCCCTGCATCCGCCAAGTTCCCTCATATCGCGTTTATTTGTTATCCGATTAGAATAACAGTACAGCAAAACATGCATGCATATATGCACACATACACATTGCATATTACGCTTCACAAGTGCAAATTTAATTCCAATAAATGAGCCTACCATCACAATAAATTTAAAGATGCCGTGTCGCAAAGTTGCACCACGAGAGGAACCGGAGCCGGAACAATTGAAGCTATTCCCACAGTGTGGCGGGATTCGTGGTCATAACGCCTCCGATATGATCTTGCCGAGAACGGCCATATATGTGAGTTTCAGATCTCGTCTTGAAAAACAAGCTGCGTGAGAGTTATTACTTCTATGACGCTTCATTATCCTCGCGCTTGCAACTTTAGGTTATAAAATGCTCGTCAGTGTCCAAGAAATTGCAAGACAACTTAGGTTGCGAATGCTGTTAAGATAGCCAAGAAAATAACTACATGTCAGCCATGTGTCAACTTGTTCGCCAGATACCTGACACATAGCGGTATGTGAAGCTATCTGGACGGGCATTCGTTCTAAACACTCAGGCCAAAAGTACGTTTGTATCTGCGACATATATATGCGTACGTTTAATTCCCGACGTGCTATCACTGGCAAAGCTTAAATTGGTGAACGTTTATTTTCGAAATCTGCTTTCCACTTAATTTCAATGAAACTTGTATATTTTAAAGCAAGTGTGAATCAGATGGAATTGTATGACTTGCAGTGTGGAACGAGCATATAGTGCAGCCAGACTAAACTTGATCGGGAAATGGAATGCGATTTTTCGTTGCAACTTAGACTCAATTAATATTAAGATATCGAAATCAACATGCCGAATAAGCCGATTTTTGTGTAGAAATATTAAACTATTGGATCTATGCGACAGAAGTCGCCTTTTATGAAACTCTGATGACATTGTTTGATTGCTTCAGGCACCTTCAATCGACATCGAGAAGTACCGAGGCAAAGTTCTTTTACCAAAAGATTTCCTTGTAAAATGTCCAGTATGTCTCATCAACACTGTTTTTGCATCGTAAGTTGTTTCCTCTTCTGTAAACTTTGGATGATTGTGACGACTTTCACCCTTTTTTTAGGATCGTTTCGAGACCTTTAAGGACAGCAAGCGTTTCTTTTTTCATTAGCGTCCATTCAATCGATCGCTTGCGATAAATGAGAACAAACCAAGTAAAATACCGTATTATTTCATTGCATTCTCATCTCAATGTAAATCTCGTGTAATCAACCCAAGATCTTTACAGCCTCAATAACGAAACTCCATCATAGAGATATTCGCGTATGCCAGCTTTCATAAGTGTACATGCTCACATTCTTGTTGGAGCTCGTGAAAGCTGTCGGGAGGGAATGCTCTCCGATGAATCTATCTTCTCTTAAAATCACTGGAAACTTATGGCCAGCTGTGCTGATTTTCTTCCAGCTTATTGGGTAACAGCGTTATTTGCCCATCTGAGAAAGTTATTTGAAGCAAAAGTCAATGCGAACTTAGAAGCAGATGAAAGCACGAGAGTGGATATGGATTTGAACACCGATAAGTATGAATAATAAATGAGTCAGACACTTAGCAGCCGGCGAGTTTCTACTATACGTAATTTCGATACAAAATGAGAGTGATCAATCTTCTTACCGCATGAGTGTTGAAACTTGATTTGCTACTAAAGTTAGCGCTTTTTGCACTGAACGCTTTTTGCTCTCATAATGAATGTAATTTGTCAATGTTAATGAAATGGTACGTTCTGAGAAACGATCCAACAACACGTATAACAACATATATTTCGCTTTTTAATACATATATAAATTCAAAACTGCCGACGCAAAGATGTGTCATTCTATACAACTCCATCTAAAATTGAAAAAAATGGCTATTTAACTCATTTCGGTAATGATACAACAGTCTCTATCTTCAATTACTGGATGAAGCTGGAAGCTTATCTTTGAGCTTGCAGTGAGAATGCATGAATTTTTCTTTACGCTTTGCATTTGGCGAGTTCATCAAATTCCTGAAGATACAAATTAACGTTTCTTTATATGCGAGTATGTAAGTCTCTTCAAATTCGACATTTCCGGAGGAAGGTCGGCGAAGAAGTGGAATATGGTGGAATAAACCTAGTGCACCTCTGAATCTTTTTTCTTTCCACTTGAAAATACCACAAGGTTGCGCATTCGGGTAATGTTGTGCAATAGAATTGACGAAACTCGTTTTGCATTGCACTAGAACTGGCCACTTCGTTTTGCATTGCAATAGAACTGGCCACTTTGTTTTGCATTGCAATAGAATTGGCCACCTCGCTTTGCATAAATTCACAACTCTATTTTGTGACAATGCCTTTATTAAAAGCAAGCGGAATTTTTGATGAGTTGGCTGTTTCTTCAAGAATTTTTGATGAGTTGGCTGTTTCTTCAAGAATTTTTGATGAGTTGGCTGTTTCTTAAAGAATTTTTGATGAGTCGGCTGTTTCTTCAAGATTTCGTTCTGGTGAACTTTTAAAATTGCCGTCTATGTGTTTGCTCAAGATGCACGTTTCGTTGTCACAAGCTTGCTGTTGGCAGAAAATGCTAGAGGTGATACGTGAAACGTTGATGCTTGTTCTTCACATATTCGTAATCGGAATAAAGGAACCACATTTGCAGATACGGTGAAGACTGTGCGCGAGGAATCAAAACTTATCTACGTGGATGGCCAGATCATGCGTATTGGTGTGACGAGACGCAGAAACATCAAGCACCGAGTTTTTGCAGTCTTCGTGATCAACTAAAGGCGCATCTGTCAGGAGCAGATTAATATTTTACAATATAATTGTTCAGTTATACGATTAAATATTATATTTCAAAATTAATTTATGTGAAAATATTTGCTTCAAATAATGTTTGAAAATAAATGTCTCAAGAGTATTCGAGAGAGAGGGAGAGAGAGAGATGAGATCTTCTTCATATAAGACTTCTTTGATACTTCAAGCCAGCGGTACAGTTGCAAATTCAATTGACCGCCCAATTCTGGCAGTTTTCTAGCTTTGCAGCGTTGCTGCAAAATTCATCTTCATCTACAAGCTAACGTTGATGCTGCAATGTCTGAATGAATGCATTATTTTATCTGCAAGATGCGTTTCAACTATTGTTGGACAATGAATTCATTTACAATACCCAAGTATAAATACGAATAAATTTCTAGCAATATCACTCTCTGGTTGCAATAATTATCGTTTTGAATTTCGAGTTTAGAGAATTGCCAGGCGAATAATATTGCTTCAATCTCCCTCATGAGTTCACTATTTCTTTCAAACTGTTAGCGCAATTTAGGGTCGATAAGTACATATCCACTATATTTTTGTAATCTGTGAATTTGCTCTTATGGACGTGAAAGAAAATCTCTCACCGCTCTCAGCTTTTAATAGTTGAATAAGTTTAAAATTAAATTTATTGGGCATAATCTACCAAGCAAAATTGTTTGTCCCAAATTTCCCAGTAGATCACCCGAGATGTGCCACAATGCTCTTTGACGAGCTGTTATTTTGTTGTATTTAAGTATTTATTGCTATTATTGTGGTCGCCTACTCGTCACTTTTTTTAATTCCCTGACCATACACATATGTCGAGAGCGTATTCCTAGATTGTGCATTGATTTTACTGATGATAGCCGATGTTTGGTAAGAAGTGATCTTCGGTCTAATTGCAGCAACAAGCATTTCGTTCTGAGAAGCTAACGTTGACAAATTTAATAGCCTTTATTAACAAGCTTTCATAATGCAAGGTTTTTGGCATTGATAAAATTTCCGAAAACGGTTGAAGATGCAATCATATTGAGTATTTCAAAGCTCGGATCTTCGCTTCGTATATACCTATAAATGAAATAAAACAATTTTGGATTAATGCTGGAATGATTGAAATGTAAGTGGTGTTTGCACGCCAATTCAAAAAAAAGAAAGATTCCCTAATAATCAAATGCGATAACACTAGATAATTTATTGTTTTGTCTGAAGGAATGCAAACGAGACAAATAAAATCACACTTTGCCAGAAATAGGAAAAACCCAATTCCATACCTTATTTAATCTTTCCAATCAGAGATACGCCGAACGATGTGTGGGTGCTCTGAAAGCGTCACCATATGTAGGCACGATAAATGTGCTCAGCGAAATTAACTCGTAGCAGTCGAGGAATTTAAAGGCACAACAATTTGTTGAGAAGAACATTATACTTCCTTAGTGAATAAGTGCGGTCACGAGTTTCTATTGAGTTGATGGAATATGTATAGGTTTGCGAATGGGCATTCGATCTACAAACTACTAAACGCTGATGAGGAGGGCGCGCTTACGTTAGATAAGTAGTATTTTTATGAGCAATGATAAGTTGATGTTGTTTCTGAGATAGAATATGTGTACGACGATGGAAACATTGAAATATTTAACAAATGAACTCGTAGTTTCATCAAACTATACCTCAATTAGCAAAATTGCATGAAACGGTTTTCATCCACCTGTCAAAGCTTACTCTAATTTCAAGGAAATTGTAAGAATTTCCTTCGATTTTGGATTATTTTATCATGAACTCCATTCTATTCTCGATGGGTCTGGTATCAACGTTTAGCACAACACTCGGCACATTGCCACATGGAATCACGACTGATAAAGTGGGCACTATTGCTTGTGTTTATCATCAGCTAACCATTAATATGTCGTCGATATCCTTTTAATGCTAGAATCTTTTTGAATCTTCTCATTTTGCCATTGCGTTCCTTCAGAGCGAGAATATTACCCGTTACGAAAAGCACCGATCCAATGCAACCGAGAATACTCGCCAATAATATTTCATCAATCTATTGTAGATAAGATAAACATAAAGAAACAGGAAATCAGCTTTCACTTAGTCTAATCGCAATTTGTTCATAATTGAGTGAGAGCATTCTCGGAGCACATCCATATAAAGTTAACACCACAGTGAATACTAAGGAGAAGCTTTTCTCAACTTACTAATATTTTGCATCTTTTCATAGTGCAAGAAATTTATTCAGTTCATTGGGTTGTTATATTTCTTAGCTTAGCATGATCCACTCATATCATTTCAAAAACTATGGAAGATAAATGCTTGCCGTCAAAGGTTGTGTTGTCTCGGAGCTGAAATCAGAACGTTTCCGGTGGTTAACTCATCAAATGCACCTTTATGGCATCTTGAGTACCAAAATGACAAAAACAATCATTGAAGCAGGGCTCATCGATTGCAACTTTTAATTTGCAAGGGATATGTGGCTGTGAAGGAGCGAAATTCAGTAAAAGTTTTGCTTCATCCTTATAAAACAGTGAAAAAACAGGATAAGTGCCGCAATACTGTGTTTGATCTATGAGCGCTGAAATGCGATGAGTCCTGTTCGATCCAGTAGTGTATCATAAAATGGTGGATGCAACATTGAATTAGGCCGATTGCTTATTTTTAACAAAAGTCACTTATTAGAGTCCCGAAGGCTTCACATCTCCTATTAAAGTCAATAATTAGGTGACACCTTGGTTAGTTCCGCCAGGGAACTTTTTACGAGGGGAATAGATTAGCGCCATCTATTACTAAAGCAAGTAACATTATCGTCGTTCTAATGCCTGGCGTTCTGTGATTCATAAATCATGAATTTCCTTTGCAAAAAGCCGTGTTGTGAATTTTGGAGTAGTTTATTGTATTTTTACCTTCACGCTATCCACTACTATTTTCATTACATATTTCTAGACCATTGAATCTCTCACATTCGTGGTGTTTTCTTTACTGCAAACACAATAATGTCTTATTGATGAAATTAAAGATCACCGATCATAGGTATATGGTATGCTGATATATGTATATATTCAGTATGCAAATGTGATCCCAATCACAAATGAGAGGCTGTCGATGGCAAATACGTTTGTAAGCATATTTCCATCCTCTTGTGCCTCTCAGGATAAATGGCAAAGAATTCTGTGAAGATGACTGTTATATATAATGCTGGAGTGTCGCCCAATGTACGATATAATTCCGTTATAAAGTGACGTGAAAGTCGGAGCAATATGCGCATCCCATTGGGACACATATCAATGACCATCAAACTTGTGAAAGCCTTACATATGCGCAACGTGGGATATCTTTCCTTTTTGGTTTCGATTGTCTGCAAATAATACTCGGCTATAATATGCGCCTATTTCTATATGTATTTGCGAGGACGCACAAAGCTTTCGATTGGACTCTCAAGTTTTTGCATTATGAAATTTCAATATGTTCGTATGGGTGTGTATTCTTTAAGTTTCACTGAAGGAATTGTTATAAACCGATGTGTCATTTCTTCTTTGAGTATTTTTTGTGAGAAATTCGTTTGATCTGAAATTGCGGCACCTAATCACCTACACTGGTAGATTGCCTCTTCATCTAGACATTAGCATTTTTTGCCCCGTAAAACAGTCCAGACCAGTGATGACGTGATAAGCAAAAACCCTCTGAAAGAATAGACGAAGAAATCGCCTAAAAATTTCCAAGATTTATTCTTCGATGGACGCTTTTTAATGTTGCCATATTACTGTTGCGAATCTTTGAAGGCATACTAAACTTTTTAACCTTTGGAAACATATTAACCGCTTTTTAATATTTCGAATCTTTAGGGCATACCAACCTTTTGTTGAGCTCTCTACCAAGGGTCATGCACAATGTTTGCAACCATTCCAACTAAAAACGTGTTTACGTTTTGAATAAAAAATATGGATGTCCACGATGCCATAGCTCAGTTATTTTGCATCCACATAAACTACTTTCAACTCTAAAAGGAGTGTTGTCAGTGGAAGCTTACCTCTATCAGCGTTCGCCATAAACACACTGTCGTTCAGCTCACTCTAAACGAAGTTCAAATGGAGTAGAAATTTATTAAAGCTCTAGATGTGTTATCTAATTTCGTGGCAGCATTCACGATTTGCGAGCTAAAACTACCGATGAACAGTGAAAAAGACGGCTTCGCCTACGCGTCACTTCGTCGATGCTTGCAAGTGGCGCAAAGATTGAAACGTTGAATTGGTTCAAATTGAAGCAGCAGTGCTCACATCATCAAACGTAAATCACTTTCTGTAACATTGGGTTTGCTTTCAATGCTTCCAAATATGCTTCTATTCCGTATCATATAGATATATCTTCATTTTTGCTAGCATGCATATTATGCCTAGGAGACTTATGCTGCTTAAATAATTCACGATCCACTTCAGAATCACGAGGCTGCATCTTGGAATTGAGTATTTTCCAGAGTGCTCATTGTTACAACTACGGGAAGACATGTTCTGCTATGCAAAATTCAAGTTAAGTTTGATTCAACAATTTTCCCAATGCTACATAGCTGATGCACGTGCGTGAAGTGATGTCAATATGGAATTAAGCTTAAGTGATCCACAAAATAGATGAACTAACGATTGATTTGAGAAACTGCTCTCTGAAAACAAAAAAAAAAATCTTATTCCATTCGATTATAGGTGCAGTTGACTAAAGTAATGCTTATATTGGCGAAATCTTAAATTTGCTGGTGGGTGTAATGAAAACTGCAAATTTCACATTGCCTTAAGGAATATGTGGTTTCGAATGGATGTTCTAATGAACGTTTTCTGTTGGCCGTAAATAATAAGGAAAGCAATCAACACGACACGATTCTCACATCACGATCTATCAGGGGCTAAATCAACAGTTTCGTGACAAATGGAAGTCAAATATCGACTAGTTGTTTCATTCTAATAAAAAGCTACTATAATATGTTGTGAAATTTACTTGCAGAAGTCGCAAAAGGCGTTGCATTATGCTGAATAAAGACATAACATTTTGAACGCAGAAATTCAGGAGTGTTGAAGAATTGCATCAGTGGTTGCTAACCGATGCGGCATTTCTTCTCATGTATAACTCTAAATGTATTTATGTCCTCAAGTTATTAGTTGTTCAGGGGCAAAAAGGCCGAAGCGTACTCGTTATAAGATGGCAAATCAATGGTAGTGTTGAAATCGCTTGTAGTTTTAACATCCCAATATCCGCCGTTTTTTACTTCTGAAAATTCATTGTTGAAAAGTTGAGAAAAACGCAAAGCATGCATGAAACTTCGAAAACTTTTTGTCTTCTTGCTGTGCAAGGCTTTTAATTTCGAATGAATCAAGAATCTTATATTATCATCGGACCCTCATAATGGCTTCTTACATCCATTATCTCAGTATCTACGAATATGCCTTCCATACAATAGTCTATGTCAACAATATCTACAAAATAATTAGCTTCATATTTGTATTGTGTTTGTATCTACACAAATAATAATCCACTATCGTACTCCAAGAAATACAAAATTAGCGGGAAATATTTTAGAAGTTCGCTTGAGAATGAGAGCGGAAGATATTTTTCCTGTTTTTCAACTGTACGATGAATTAGGAAATGCAGCAAGCTTAGTCCGCCTATCTCATTAAAGTCGCTCCTGCTGTGTGGTGAATGAAAAATTTTCAGCTTTTCTTTTTTTCCTCACTCATGCAATCATTTCCATAACCCACAGTTGCGTTACTTTGGAGATGAATATGCAATTCATAGGAAAGGACAGCTTGATTTTCGGAAACTCGCTAGAAGCGTTAAACTAAATGGTGTTCTATTCTACGACAAGGATGGTTGCCTTCTATGCTATGTGGCAATTTGCAATTCTGAGTTACCACATGCCAGTTGCAGTTTCATTTCCGCTTCTTCAAATTTCTTGCTTCTGAAGATGAAGATATAGCATAACAAAGATATGCCGAGAATTGCCAAGAGGGAAGTTTTGATGCATACACAGATGGAAGCAAAGCATTTCGGCAAACAAAAAGTTGCTGAACACAGCTCAGGAACTTCCCGAGCCGAGATATTCAAGCAGGTTTGTTTTATAGAGCAGAATTTTTTTGAAAATCAAGCTTTTGCAGCAAAATATTGCAGCAACATTCAAGCTTCACTGTAACTGTAAATGCCTTTTGTGCTCCTACCTGTACTCCGATGATCAGCGATCTTAACCGATGCGAACGAAGTTGGAGCCTAAAATTTCTATAGTTTTAGATGTGATTCTTCCACAAATGCGGTGAAATATGTTAAACAAAGTAGCAAACGCTCTACTTCATCCTATTTTTTGGGGGGTTGTGCGGTATTTTCTTGCAAATTCATATGAATTAAAGAATGTGAAAATCTCCACTTACAAGAAGCATTTCCTTTCGGCTCTAGCAAAATTCACCTAAGAACTTCCTCTTTCGACACCCTCTAAATTACTGCTCACAGAAATTTTTGCGTCGATAGACGCAGTCATACGGTCGGTCACAGTCAAACGGTCGTCACTCGATGTCCCACTTCTTCCGTGACAGAAGTTGCTGGCGATTGCGATTTGTTGAGTAAGAATAATGCAAATAAAAGAAGCATTACAACTGCTAAACAGTTATTTAGGCGGATTATCACTTGATGGTAATTTTGAAGATGTTCATAACAAGTATTTGTGTTAAGGAGCATGCTCAAAACGTTCTACTAAGAGTTACATCAAAGCAACCTCACGAAGCTATAAAAGCGTTTGAAAATCATAAAACTGCAACTCAAATTATGCTGTATTTGTGCAGAATTCGCTTCATCGGCATAAAGTCCTCTATCAGTGCAATAAATCAGCATATGGTGGATTTGAAAGTGAGAAAAATTATAATAAATTGCAACAAAAAAAAATTTACTGGAGAGGATGCGATGTCAAGTCGGACTGTGCTCGGAAACATTATGAGCAATAAGCACTTCTTGAATAAAATACTGAAAATAAAAATTTTCTTTGTGCATGGAAATGGTAGGATGTAAGCGATGCAACAAGTTTGAATCGAATTGATTATACTGTATGGCGTTAAGTGTTTCACATAGCTAATGCAGTTTTACTGAGGGTTTTTTCCTGCATATTTTTACGTTCAAAAAAAAAAAAAAAAAAAAATTCCCACTCACCAGCTGCTGTGCCTTTCATCACAGCGAATTGGCGTTATCGATATAAACATCACTTGTTCTTTCTACTCATCTTTTTTGTCAAAGACCATAGAGGCATCATTGAGGCGAAAAGTGTCCGTCAAACACGAGGAAGACATAATGTTAATTTGGGCACGAAAGGCAGCTTTTAAAACATCCCACAAACACAAGATATGAAAGCAGCCATCATAGCTTCGGTCACTTAGCGAGAAACTACCAGCTGTTCATAATTCTTCACTAGATAGTGAAAGTTAGAACTATACCAATACCAATACAAACTATACCAATCTATGTTCGTACATGAACATGCTACAAAAATACAAAAAACAGAATCTGCAAGCAGAAGTTTGCGAAAAAACAAATCCCCAGTGCATTTTTATGTGTAGTTGCGGGCATATTTGATTGCAATACCTGTTAAACGTGAAATATCTCGAGTTCTGCATCAGGGCATATGCTTCAGAAAACGGCGCTGACCTACCGCACCGACAACGAAATACGAGAAGACGAAGCTCGACCGCTTTGCTGAATTGCTGCTTAGGAAAATGTGACCAGTTACGCTTTCGGTAAAAAATGATTGGTGGGAACATATGCGCTTCCCGATGAACATGTAAATCGTTAAGATAAATGAAATTCTAATACGTGTACGTTTATGCAAGCGCAGGCTATCCGCCTAGGAAATTTGCATCGGTGGGAGCCACCCGGAAGGGGGTTGAGAAGTGGTGATCAGCTCATGATTTAGGCGCACCTTGTTGCACTCGGTGCAACATGTGCATTTGCAAGTTAAGTGAAAAAGAACGGTAAAGAAGATGATGGTTATTTAAAATCGAAAAGCGAACGCAAATGGTCTCTCAAAGATGGTCATGAGCGATATGGCAGCGATGGCTATTGAGATCAAAGCTAAACTCTAATGGATTCGAGAGTCACCTTCAAAAACACAGACGATCAAAGGGAGCATAATTTTGCTATATGTTAAGATGTAAGCAGAGACATTATCTTTGGCATTATTCCACATTATTTGCATCATTCGCATCCGTTCCCATATCATTCCCAGGCATCCGCCTCAACACTCGTGCCATACTTCTTTCTAGTCATCTCCTATCAGTGAGTTTAAACAGTGATAAGTGATGACACGGCTACGTTCAATTAAGTCCGCAGGTGTTTGCACAAGTAATTAAAACAAGATGAATCGCTGTCTCTTTAGAAGGTGAGTCATTTTTACTGAGTGGTCATCTTACATATTTGATGCGTACAGCGAATATAGGCCTTCTTTAAACGGTCGTCATATGACGTCGTTCGCATAGTTTAAGTAACCATTTAATTCGCCTGCGGCGACTGCATTAGGTGGAAAAACCTTTATGCAATAGCCGTGGTTTAGAGCGCTACATTACGATTAAAATGTTTTAGCTTAGATGGAAAAGGAATAGTCGAGAGAAACGTTTGAAGTATAGCCATATGCAAAAATATTTCATTTGTCGACTGCCACAATTTTCGGCTTCTTGTAATTTTTAACACTCGCTGTTTCACTGAAGCGTCTCCCTTCACCTACGGTAACGCCGTAGGCAGAAAAACTCCCAGTATAAAGATCACAAGAGACCTACACTGATTGATAATACGTTTTCGAGGCTGCTTCATTTGTTGTTGGCTACAATATTTGGGATCTGCAACGTCTAGGACACGTGAATTAGCTTCAATTGTTCAGCACCTCTCAGTAGATTCTAGAACTTATTCTATCTTAAACTTTTCTATGATTTTCTATGGCCTCTTGATGCGATTTCTTGAAAAAACTTGCAGGCAAGGAAAATGAAAAATTTGAAAACGAGCTGGAGTTATTTCTTTCTTTTTCATGCGAACTCATTCAATGCCATAAGAGTCGACAAGAAAATAATAATTTTTTATTCAAGAGGCCATTATTGAGCAAACAATGAGCGTTCGATACAATTGTGAACCGCATATATCAAAGGAATAAATGAAAAAAAAAACGATATACCCATATTTACATAGAACAATCAATATATCAACTTCCAACCAGTACCTTTATTTTGTAATATAAAAGATTAAAGCTCTACAGAGGAAAGACAATGAGACATGAATCCACACCTGCAAAGAAGACAGGTATGAATCCGTGACAATTAGTCGTGGCTTCCCTAGGACCATGTATGTTATTCATGTCTTGGTTTCCCAGCTGTGGGGATACAGGTAGTAAAAGCGTCTCAATGTTAGGCTTGACATAATATGAAGCAGGTCGGCGCAAAGATCCTTCAGGAAAAGTGTGATCTTCGGGTAGCTTTTTCCCACCTACCTTTTATTTACTTCTCCCTCCTGCCAAATACAACTAGAATGCATCGGCTTCAAATTGGCATGAGTAAGACTAAAATACATGAGAGGGGTAGAAGGGAGGAATAGCTTTGTAAGCGAGGCGTGGGAGAATATTTGGCACGAAAACTTCAAGAATGAAGGGCGTCACAGCGCATTCTTCCTGCAATTTTATGAAAGGTTTTTTTGGCATTTGGCATCAATCGGGGAAAGGTTTTTTCGCTTACGTTGAACGAACATGATGCTGGCAGGATATGCAGCGGCAGGGAAGAAGACAGCGAGAAAAGCCGATTTCTCTTTGTTCATTCATCTCTCCTTCAGCCTCAAAGAAGCAACGGAAATAATGACTAGCACAAATGATCAACTTTCATTGCTTCATCATTGATTAGATCATAGCAGGATCGCATTCGACATCTGAATGCAGATTCAAAACGTTAATCAAAGCAATTTTTTGCTGAGCTACTATCGCATTTCGTAAGTTTTGAGGTTGTGGTTCGAATCTCTTCGCTTTTTTTCGAGAAATTCCGAAATTTCTAAAAAATTTCAAAAAATTCCCCATATCAACATATCGAAAAAGCTAGGCTGCTTTGTTCAATGCGCCTAATTGAATTGTGCCTAGCGAGGAATAGAAATTGCTCGCAAACTGCCTCAATAATGACGAACATCAACGAAATGTGACAGCAAATGAAGGAGGGTTGTTTACTAAAGTGTAAATACATGATAATTCCTTTAATGAAATATAGCTTTTCTAATGTTCGCTAGATTCGATTAGATTCTCTCCTTCGTTTCCTTATTTCCCTATCATCCATAGTAACGTTATATAAAAATTTCCAAATCCCTAAAGAATTGGAAAGCTCATGTACAACAGGCTGTATTTTTAGCTGACATGTCATCATTTGTGGCGTCATGCTGGGAAAGTGCGGTGCTTTTATACAATCCCTGACTATAATTATTCGATGCTGTGATTACTGGACGACCACTGAACGATGTTGTCTCGTAGATCGTCGTACTCAAATAAAATGCATTGCATGTAAATTGGGTGAAGTATAGTAATTGACTTCCAGCTGAAATATACATGTACAATATGATGGATAATGTTTTTAAGTTGATCTTTTTTTGCGAACATTTGTAATTTTATGCAATTATGCGGATTCAAATCTGCAGTAACATTACGATAACGTCGCATCTTTGCATATGCATATGTGTGTGCATGAGCCTATATGCCGTTATTCAGCAGATTCTACCAGGTAACCATGGAACTCAAACCGTGAAATTTACTCGATATGAATGACTTTCTTTAACAAGTATCAAGTTGAACTCTAAAATCAGAAGAAAACTATAGCCGTTTAATGCGCAAAAAAGTTGACATTGTTTTGCAAATATGCGGATTTTTATTTTACTCTAGCGAAGCTGCCGAAGAACGAATCTTTTTGTAGGATTATTTCGTTCATGTACATGATGGGTGCTTTTTATCGTATGCTTCATTTGTTGTTAACGATTCAAGAAACTCATCGATCTGGTAAACGGAGCAGCAGAAACGCATATCGTTTGCTCCTCTGATACGCTTTTCCAGTTTTCACTGAGACAATACTATACAGTATGATCTTCTCTAGCAGTTACACTCGTCAAATAACTCGAGGATGTTCGCACTCTAAGTGAAATATTTGTGCAGATTGATAAGTTGTATTCAATATGTGAATCTTAAGCTCTTCTTTGTCGCCGTCGAACCTATTTCTGCCTTGGTGATTAGTACTGCATGATGCCTTTATTATCAATCATTCACACTTGTGTTTCATCTGTCGCATCTAACTTGTTTTAAATAGTAGGCGATGCTGATGTTTTATTTTGCTAACGAATGTTATCTTTTACTGGCTTTACAAATTGCAATTTTGAATCATATGATTACCTCTTTCTCCACTCTAACATTCAGTTCTAATCAGTTTAGGAAACCTCAATAATAGTCCTACGAAGCTATTATCTCACCTTGATAGAATATGATCGGTTAAATGTTTGCAGAATACTTTTTTAAATACGGTGACTCGATCCGTCCAAATGAATCATTGCTGCATATATGCCCATATTTTCTTCATATTTGTTATAACTCCAGTATTTAAAAAAGAGAAAATAAAAGGAATTTTCGAAAATATTTTCAGTTTTGATTAAGATGAAAGTTGATAAAGAGAACATAATATTGCACTTTTTTTTTAAACATACGAAACAAAACGCACCTTCGACGTATTTCATCCACTCCTGTGACATCAATTCCTAAAATGCAAATCATTCATTTTTGCAAACCTACTATTGCATTGCCCTCATCTCACTTTAAACGTCATATATTTTTCAATCATTAATGACATTTAGAAGCAGCATTTTTGTAATTATTTTGCACTTAATGCATCTGTCACTTTTTACTAATATTCTGCTTTTAATAAATCATGACCGTTGCATCTCTGAGTACAAGTAAGTGCACATACAAGTAATTACAAGTAAGTGCACGTGTATTCTAAAGTTCGTTTATAGACTAGCGCGTTCCTCATTCTCAAGTGCAAAGCTTATGCTCTCTATAATTTTTCAGTGTAGACACATTTCCGAGGCGAAATAATAAAGTTTAGCTTATCAAATTTGCACTGTGAAATCGGTCGTATTTTTGAGAGATAAACAAAAATGAAGAGTGTACAGAGTTGGGGGATATGTAAGAAGGTCCATTCTTGCTCTCTTAATGCACTGCTATATCTCAATTCTAATGACAATTTTTTTTAGCGCAAATACATGAATGATTATCAAGAGATCCGGTATTTGGCAATCCAACGCAGAGTGTTACATTTGAATTGAGAGGAATGGAAGGTGTTTATAAGCTTAGAAAATGTACAGAACGAATATTATTTTCAACAAGGGTTGATAAGGAGGATAAAGCACTTCTAAATGAGAAAACACAACATTTAACGGACGATACTATCACAATGAAGTTAGAGTTGTGCACTGTAGTCGATACATGATGATCTCCTCAAAAAAAAAAAAAAAAAAAAAAAAAAAAAAAAAACATGTTTCATTATAGTATGACAATTTCAAGCTTGTAGAATAGTAAGTTGATATAGTAAATTTGGCATGCAACACTGGCATAGCAAGCTGCATTTCAGCGTATATTTTATGGGCTTTGTGTTAAAACACTTTCATATTATATTCATTGCAAAAAATGCTTTAATCTTTCTTAGGAAGCCTGTCCGAAAACAACAAGAATGAGATGAAACAAAGCGATTTCTCTCAAATTCGATCATATAGTCGGGAAAAGATTGAAGATTTCAAGTCGAAAAGACATTCAAGAAACCTGTCCACTTTCGAAGGTCCATAGTGCACGTAGAACGTGTGATGGGAGATTACAAATAAGGTTGAAACCAGAGATCACTAACGACCGTATAATTATCGCATTCTTTTTTTTGTACTGCGAGTCTCGTTTCCTCATTGAAACCTACAAATATTATGTTTAAAAAAACCGAAGTCGAAGTTGCGAAGCACCTGTACAGTAACTACGACTGTGAATGGGACTGGCACTGCTCTGATTAAGGCGGCTAAAAAATGCGAGCTACCATAAGAGTGAGTGACTCGAATGAAATTAAAGAAGCGAAGTTGAGGATCTAATAGACTTATTCAGGTCATGAGATTATCCCCTGATAATTTTCAGACACTAATTTTGCTCTAAAATTGTTGGTCGCTCTCAACTATCATTAGAAAGAAGTTGACAGAAAGCGACCGAGATAACGCTTCGTTCGTAATGAAAAACGCCTAATTGAGTTGAGTAGCTAAAGGCATTACAGCAACGCTTAATTACCCATGACCAACGCAACGATTATAGACGCAAGCACTCTCTGAAAGAATCGCATAGCAAAAGTATGCAACCTCATTACTTAATCCAATGAAACGCCTACTCAAATTCAGAAAATTAGTGGGAACCTTAAAGAGGACTTCTTCTTCTGCGTATTCATATGCGAAACTTGGATTCTAATTTCCTCCACTAAGCTGGTTCCTATAATCAGATTGAGAAACACTGAAGGACTGGCAATGATATTTCGTTTTCAGATGTTGATATCTGCCTACCGTCGCGCTTTTCCAACGTTTGTTTTTTGAGCTCTTGACTCATTCTTCAAATCACTACAGTTATCGTTACATATCAAAACTAGAAGCATAGGTCATATACGCTACATACCCATAAGATCAGTAGACCATTCAGCTGAATTCATGGTGTGTTTTTCAATCATTGCAGTTCTCGGTCTATGGCTATGACAGGTGTGACAATACTTTTTGACAATAATTCTGCAGATTTTGCAAATATCGGATATAATAAATAATACATGGAAAGTGATGACAGACGATCGATAATAAATACCTGTGAGCTGGTGAGAATAAGCGTTGCCTTGCGGCATGTGTCGGATTCATTGAGGTAGCTGAAAATGTACTTGTAGAACCCTCATGATTTTTGGTGGATTACTGGATGAGAAAAGAAATAAAGGTATGTTGAAGTATCTACATACCTATACCATCACCTTAACGG
>JAAVTS010000340.1:11318-24104 GCA_022845575.1 Baylisascaris ailuri
ACACTGGCTTAGAGTTCATCTAGGCACAGAGGTTACTCACGCACACATACGCGCACATATGCGTGCGCACGTACAGACACAGACACAAGAACGTATTCAAAGGCACACACAAATCTACATATAAATATATACTTACAGATAGTAAGTGACCACATGCAAATACAGGAAGGATGATGTCATCACTACATGTGTCTGTCGATGCTATTGGATTTATGAAGTATGCCCCACCTTTTTGTTGTGGGGTTTCAGAAGATCTTTCATGGAACGATGTATCCTCGGTCATGAATTATCGTGGATTGTGAGCAATGCTTTCGTCGCACTAAAATCATTGAAAATGATATGATTTTTCAGCGAATAAGTGACGTACCTTTATAGTTCATCGTACCTCTACATTGTTGGAAAAACCCTGAGATAAGCGATAAAAACGAAGAATACTTCGGATGCAGCGCGAGACAGGGAGGGAGAAAAAGGGAGAAAAGGGAAAAGAGAGAGAAAGAAAAAACGACGAAATTTTATTTTCAGGAAAAGGCTGAGTTCTGTGATTTGCCACCTAGCTGAGTACTTATGCTTACGCTGTGCACATCATGTATGAATTCAATTATGAAATATCATCAAAGAAAAAAAGAATATTACACTTGAAAGGTTGTTGCGAACGTATGCAGATGAAAAGTAAAACAACCTCTCGATTCAGAAGCACTGCTAACCAACGTTTCGAGCAACAACAACAACAACTACTATTATTGGTTGGTTTTTTTCTCTGTGTTGATTGCCCTCATCGAAATGATCACAGTTCGTCGATTTTTCTATCGTTGTATGCAACATATTGATCACGGTTCAAGCCTATACGCTATCGCACTATAATCTATATAATCTGCGAATCGCTCCTTGTTGGTCACCGTTGTGGCCACAATTGGCCATAATCCATACACTATACAGTATTGCGTCCAAATCGTCCATTGATGTTGTGTTCTTCAGTGTGCAAGTCGGCATCATGGAAAATTCGCAATGCAATCACCTAGAAAAATACATATGTTGGGATTTCTTCTTCCTTGCGAAGCAGCCGAAACAGCCATGGCACGAGTAAGAGAGGCGTTACGAAGGAATATAAATGTGAGCGATTTTGCTGATCATGCCAAATTCGAATGCATGGCTCGTTGACCTTTGACCAGTATAGTCGTAAAGGTTTCCGTCACAAGCCTGGCAAAATGGGTAGTTTTTTTTTTTTTAGCATTGATAGCGTACGTATGATTCATGCGCGCATCTCGGCTTGGTAGATATTGCAGGGTGTGAATTGTGCTACTCATTAGGACTGACAAGGTCAGATTCACTTGATATGCGCTCTTTGGAGTGATCGAATTCTAAATGCCTAACGATCTATATACTAGTTGCTAAAGTTGTCTGTCTACCAGCTCACATTACGAAGTTAGAAAATTCGATCACCCAAATAGCGCAAAATTAAGTGAATTTGGCATTATCAGCTTATTTCAGCCTATCAATAAGTCAAAAATTGAATCTTAAAGAATTGCATTCTCATCGTTGAAGATAGAATGTTCTTGTTCATGAAGTCATAAATGAAGAAGGCTCTCAGCAGTCAACAAGAGAGACAACTAATAAGGCGTAAATGATGAGGAACATTAACATCGGGTGGAATTCGAACAAGTCAATTAAAGATGGTTTAATGTGCATTAAAAGGTAATTAAGAGAAGCGCTAAAGTAAACGCTTTCATAAGGCGAGTTGACGACGCTTAAAACATTAATTAAGCCTTCATCATCTTTAAGTGATCGATGAAAACAACTATGATAATGTACCGTCGCATCACTATACATTAATGAATTTCCGATGAAAATAACACTTGTATTAATTGCTTTCAAATGAAGTCAACAGTACTTCGTAATCATAGCAATAATTCGCCTGCAAAATTTGCTTTGTGAGTTAATTATTAAGGAAAACTTATGAATATCTAAATGTGATGCAGAAATATAATGCAGAGTACATCTCAAAAGAAAGCCCATCTATTGAAAAAATAAAAAGAATAATATGAGAGAAAGTAATAAAAAAAAATGAAACGATAATTAATATTTGTGTTAAAATATAGAACAATAATTCTGTCAAAATATCAAAATATAGAATAAGGGCGCTACAAACCTATAGAGAAAACTTGAAATCCCTCCGTGCTATGATTTAATTCCTCATATTCTACCACAAAAAAAAAAACATAGCAAATCGAAGATTTGAGATCATATTTCGCAAATATTTTATACAAACTTAACGATAGATTTCTAGTTTATCATTTCTTTTTAGCAAAACGATTTCTAATTGCAATCATTGCGCAATTGCCAATTTTGTCGATGAGATATTAGCAAAAGAAAAGAAATGCGGCTTTAAGTGCTAAAATACGTAAATCATCAAATGATTCGAATCATCTGTTAATATTTGACTGGAAATATTTTACTTTACACATATATTTTTAATATTTTACTCACTATGGCTATGTCAAGCGATTTGCTTATATATCAGCAAATCACAACTTTTTTCATAGACCGTTGAAGTGAGACGGATGGTTTGGGTAAGGAGAATTCCACATCCCTACTCATTGCCCTTCATGAGAGGAAATAGCCTTTACTTTTTCATTGCATTACCTAACTACCTAACAAAGACTATGATTGTGCAGTTCAATGATGATTTGGTGGAGGTTTATCGTCGGTGAAAGATGAAGCAGCGAATTTAGTAAGGGAAGAGAGAGTGGGATTGGGGGAAAGAAGAGCCTAGAAACGCCATATTGATAAGAGGCTTTGAACGCAAAGAGCATTAAAAAGGAGAAGCCGATAAGCACCTTGAAGGCTTTGGCAAACGTGGCTGGGCTTTATCTTCAAGCAATGCTAATGTTTACTTAGCCTCACGGTTCTTGTAAAGAAAACGAGCTGCGAATCAGAAAATTTCACTTTCAGAGCATGGGCTCAGCGACGAACATATCGATAGACAAATGCGACAATTCCTCGAAGGATTTACCTACTTGAGGTGTTACCTCACTAAAGCGCAGTTAGAAGGAAGAATATAAATGGTATCGTATAGGGTCCAAGAGTTACATGGTCACCCAAGAGGTGCACCGGAAAATCGCAAAGCAAGGATTTCGAAAAGCTTAAAGCCAAAATTTAACAAAAGCAACGAAGGCCTTCATGCGAACCTTTTCATCCAAAAGGAATAATATGGTCACTTAAAAAAAAAGAGCATATCAACGATTCGATATTATTCACATTAATCAATGCAAAGTTTTTGTGAAAAGATGGACAGTGCCACACCAAGAAAATTTCATTTTTGATGGCCTACATGAGAAATTCAGGACAAGTTTAATGTATATCTTATGACTATATATTGATATCTCACTTGTCGTTTTCAATTAAAATTTTGTAAAAAGAAGGCAATTTTTGATGAAATTATGCGGTTATAATTTGTCAGTTTCTTTGCTTAAGAAGTCTCATTGTGCGAGAATTAATTCTTGCTGCAGCGAAGTGTTCAAATGCAAAAAATGGCAGGAATATAAATTCACGTTACCATGTAATTTTTTCCATAACTTTCTGCGCTATTTATTCATTATTCATTGAATGAATTTTTTATTTTTTATTTTTTCGTTGAGGTGACTCGTGGAATGACGTTCGCTGAGGTTATGTTGATGTCTTTCAGTTTTATGGAACTTGTTACCCCTTCTTCCTCCTTCCTCCTCATACTTCCCTCCCAATGTCGCCCATATCTCCTTCGAATTGATGAAGTGTTATCCCCTTTTTGGAAATTTTATCCCCTTTTTATCCCCTTTTTGATGAAATAATTATAGAGTTCTGATTTACCAAAATATGACTACAGCAAGAAAAAACTCATTAATGGAATAAATTTCATTCTATTGATAGACATCAGCAACATGATCTGTCAATTTTAGTGAAATTTTTCGCATTGACGTTTTCTCTGATTACATATTGCGATTTCCAACAGCGTTCATCAACAATCCATACAATTTTCATTCTATCGAATAAAATGTTGTACAAAACGTTATTTCTTTATACCTATGATTTTCGGTATTTACAAAGAAAACTGTCAATGTTTTGCTGAAGGAATACATCAAAATTTTGTGCACTCACGAAAAAAAAAACCATCTATATACTTTCCACCAACAAAGCAAAATTTTAATTCGATGTGCACTCACGAAGTGAACGAATGAGTCCACTAATCAAAAACAGGCTCATATGCGTAATTTTTTGTTGAGCAAAGCAAAGCACATATGGCAATGAAAAATTTAACGCCACCCCTCTATTACAATCATATAATCGCATTAAAGATTGCTACTGATGGACTATTTGGTGGTGATTTCTCAAATATGAAATGTTAAAGTTGAATTTTTGCTATTATCTAGAGTATTTTCATTTCGTATTCGCTAGTAGAGTTCTTTGAATGTTGATCAATTTTTTCAAAACTAATTTTTAAAGCTGTAATCTCAATTTCGGTTCCTTTATTTAGGAATATCTTTCAGCAAGTCATTATTAGAGCCTCATCGATGAGAAATAAAACCATACAACGGCATCTTTTTCGTGCATCATTGTTGCATAACTCTCGTTGCATAAATATTTAGCGCAATAAAAATACCACATCCTTCTATGTTTATGAATGCCTATCTAATCAAAATTAATATTTATGCAAACAAGGTTTAAGACATATTAAAACGTAGCCGCTTCGAGATGCGGTGATATTCAAAAGCAGTTGATAATAACATCTCGAGAGGCAAAATTTGCATTGAAAAAATGAGTGGAACCATTGCATTTCTTGATCGTTTGCTAAGGACGACATCACATTATAGCAGACGAATTCCAAATCTTGCATATGGATATTAGATGTCTGAGAGTGTTTCTGCATATGCCTCTCTGCAAAAAGAGAACGAAGATCTGAAACAGATTAATAGTATACCTAATTTTTGCTCAACTGTTTGAGATTTGCCCATGGATAGAAGACCACCATGCTACCGCCACTCATTACACCGGAATGTACTATTTGCACTCATATTCTTCCTTTCTTGCTCGGAAGGAAACTATGGAGAGGCTAAGAGCGATGCTCTAAGCAATCATTACGAAGTTACCGAGAAACGATATGAAAGGTGAGATATCGTTTTCTCTCAGCCATTTCCTTTCGATGTTTCTATTTTCTACGAATATTAAAGTTGAATTAATCATATCTCATTATTGAAACTATCGAAATTATATGCCATCGAAAGGGTAGCTGAGCGATTTCATGCATTTAAGCCTTAGAACAAAATTTAAAGTCTCTATAACGGCTTATTTCTATGAAGAGAAAGTAAAAATTGGAGAAAATATTTTGATATAAGTTTCATTGAGAAAATATTTCAATTTCTTCGTAGATTCGATTTTAGAATGTGAATTGTCGATTAATGCCAATTAAGGTGGCAATCACCGTTAAAACTGCTGACCTATTTCCGGTAGTTATATTATGGTCATATGTTGAATTGTTCGTTTAAACAAGCTTCCCCACAAATGCAAATCATCTACTGCAAAAATAATTTCAATTTAATAAATATGCTAGGATAATTTCATTTTATTTTACTTCTTATGCCTTTAATGTCTATGTTTTCTTGTCAGTATTCAATACAAAAAATTTCAGCAAACGTTTCAAACGACACTGGCCTCAAGGCATTTACTACGGCAATGTTCAACATTCCAGCGCCTATGGCACAAATATCGGAGATGCCACCGTCGACGATAGAAGAGCATATATTCTAAAGTGCCTCAAGGAAGCATATAATCATCTAAAGGAGCACGTCACTATTGATATGAAACATCTTAAAATCACTATTCTATAGATATTTCTTAATAATAGCCCTTATAACTATTCTATAGATATTTTTTTATTAATGCCCGTTCTATAGATATTTATTAACAATCCACTCATGCAGATCATCTCAATGAAGATAGAAAACTGTATGGTGATAGTATTTGAAGTGATGCATCACTTCTCTCATTCTCCTTCAATCAAAAACAACAGCGAAGGGAGGCCTCAGTTATGAAGCGGGGCTGTTAAATTTATGCAATCTGGGAAAAATTTGATTTGGACTCTTCTTCCTCAGTTTATGGAGAGCCAGAAACGGGCAAGAAGATTGTTTCTTTCGATTGGACAACGCAATTTTTGTCACTGACTTTTGCTCTACAGTAGTCAGCCTCCATGTGAAAAGATAGCTAAATAAAGAAGTGGGCACTGCCATTCTATCTCCAATTTCTCTCTCCCCTTTTCCTCCCCCTCACCATTCCCCAGGCATATCCCTCAGCGGACGCTCGGGTTCACTCTTTCGCTCCCCTAAGAGGGAAGTGCAGAGTAATATGCTGCCTCGAAGGGTGACCTTAACGCCATGCATCCGATTTCAGATTGATCACCGTTGTTGCAATATTTTCCAGGTGTATACCCTTGCAATATCCAGGTGGCTCCAGGTGATGCAAGCCGATTGCTTCATGCAAAGAAATAGCTTCACTAATTGATCCGTTAACAGTGAACATGGTGATCACGCAATTTTAAACCGTCGTAATCACACATCGACATTTAATCTTCGAAACCCTTCTCCCCTCCTTCCTTCTCCCTACCCGTTCAAGAGGAACTCGCAACTCACAAATGAGGTTGGCATACGCACAGTGCGCAAACAGAGGAGAAAAAAAAATTAAGGCTAGGGTATTTGGTGATGAAAATTTTCCATTTAAAAAATGGTCAAATAGCTGATTTCTCATCTCCTTCTATGCAAAATTACGGCTCTTTCCTTGTCGATCCTTTAGCACACTGACTCAATGGCTTTTCATAAGAAGTTTATAAACTTCGCCGATCTTCTTTTAACCCGCCATCAACGTTAGTTGTCAGATAAGGAGGTTTCACTAGGTTTCTCTCATTTTTGCATATAATTTGCATGAAGTAGACAATCAATGATGGTGAAGCATTGCTTTAAACCAAATGGTGGAGCTAGTTCACCACAACGATACGGATCGCAACGAAGACAATATATGCGCACTAAAAAGATTGGCACTCCATAAATAGAGGTAAAGTAGAGGGGAAGAATGTGTCTTCTTCGTTCGCGAAGGCTGCCGATCTATGGTCTCGATATCCGACTTGCTGGAATTAATATCGGCGTCTTGTACAAATACGCAGATCGTAATACGATTTTATTGGCGCTGCATTTGCTGTAATACTCAAAAGCGGCATTTAACTGTTCGATTCGCAACGTTATAATCATTCGCGTTCCTATGGATTCCCTTATGATATTTATTAGATAAGAAAGTCGATGATGACTGAATTGGTAGTCTTTAGATAGTTGGTGAACGATGAAATAATTGACTGCTGTCTTCAGTCCTTTTTCTCAAAGTGTTTAGATACAAATGCCATTTTCATAAATCTAATGTATAAATCAAAATTTTCAACATTGCATAAATTTCGCGTAATTCGACATAACATCTAGAGGTGCGTCATGTGTTTTTATGCGTTGATTATAGGAATGCTGAGTCGAATTTTGTCTAGGAAATTCTTTGCCGACTTTAGAAAACTAATGAACAATTTCGAGATCTAGGTAGCGATACTGTTGTTGCTATATAATCGCGCATGTCTTTTGGTGAGAGCATACTTTTTCTACAAATGGCGAATAACAATTTCGATCTTATTTTGAGGTTTTCACTATGCAAATAGTATGGCCTGAAATCAAAAAGAAAAATTGCGTGTTATTAAACAGGTGGAAACAAATGGTGTTGTAACAAGAATTCAAAAGTTTAGGCGTAATTAGTGTTAAACTTCCTTAACGGCTACGACGGGTGCAAACAGGTTGTTATTGAGAAGTGTTCCGTTTTTGACAAGCACATTCACCTAAGCGGTTATCTTGTCCTTTTTTCCTTTTCTTTTGGAGAATTGTTTGAGTTGGTTATTGATATCAATCAATTGAAAGCGACATTCTATACGTGAAAAAAAAGAGAAGAATTTACTGCAGCTGCTTTGAGAAATTTCTCGCTGAATTTATCCTTTAAAAAAATCTTCTTAACAATTTTTTCCTGAGTCGTCCTAACCTCGTATACATATCATCCTTTAGCTATTGTTCCAATAAGGAACTTCCTTAGTGCGAAAGCTTCACACTCGAAGGTTGTTTTCTTTGTTGAAATGCCACTTAAACATATGATTCGAACAAAAACACACGTATAAAGGAAAAAGAATTCCACTAATTGCACTCAACTAGAAATTCAACTTTTTTTTTGAATAGCAAATCGCAAAGTTATATCAATAGTGACATGGCATTTTTAGTTTGCCGACCATTTCGATGAAAACCTAAAAATTATTATCGCATTCTCCTGCGTTGTTTGTACTTTTGTACTTATTGCATATATGGGACTAATACCGTCTTTCTCATACCCTATTTTTTGGCATAAGCACTTTCGTGAGATGCTACAAACTTGCTTTGCGAAAAACAATAGGGTCATATTGTTTTATTTCCGTGTATGCCCGATCGTTCCTGTTTATGTGCCTATGTTCATCTATAAGTCTCTAAATGTCTCGATGTGCTTGTATTTGTTTTTATGCGTGTCTGCACATATGCCTGTCTATACAGTAGTTACAGCTGGAAAATTGCTGAAACTGGCGTCACAAGGTTAGGTGATGCAATGCCTGCCTCAGACATCATATTTCAGTCTGGACCACCTGCGTCGAAGCAATTTATAGGCAGTTAAAGGGCGAAAAATTTGCATGCATCCTCTACAACTCGAGTTTTCATTTTATATCGACTAAACATATCAGCAAAGCAAAGTCAACTAAAAAAAAAAACGAACTCATCATAGAAGATTCCTACTTGCAATGTGCTCAGGCTAGAGGCAACGTAAATATGAATGGAATACTCCGTACATCTTACTTTTTCTTGATAAGTTTGGAACTATTTATTCAGATAAGCGGTATGTATAAACGCATTTGACAAATTTCTAAATTTTCTCGGAGTACAATTCCGTTGCTGCATGTGGCGAACATTGAGTGTATTATTTGATATTTTATGGATGAAGTGAGCTCAACAGCATTAATCTACACTCCATTGACAAGACATTATTGATTAGTGACGCCCGCTTATATCCTTTTAATAACAACAACTTTTGTAGCTTCATGCAATTAGAACAGGTATGCTCCGTTATGCCTGCATGCACCAAATTGAAATGTCAACCAAGTTGAGTATGCAACGCGGAAATGGCCTTTATTTATTTGATAAACACAAATGAGAGAATTTGTATGTTCGCATTTATAAAGCACATTATGATATTGTTATGTTAATATGAAGAGAATATAAGTTGGATCAATAAACGAGTGAAAATAGGTATCTCAGCTTTTTCGATTTCAAAAATTTGTACTAAAAATTTTCTTACCAATAAAACATTTATTTTGAAATTTTATCGAATCGAAAATGATTATTGAAGCAGTCAGCAAATAACAGCAAACAATGAAAAAATTATTTGACTGCCGAAATGATAAGATATAAATAGTACTGCTTATCGAATCGTTTCATTCCTTATCGCTTCATTCTAAGATCATTCTTGCGCAATTATCCTCTTCAACAAAAGTCATCGAGGAAATCACTGCAATCATAGGAATAACCTAGCTACACAAAGGTCGGAAACTTGAGGGGGAATCAATCATATTATCGTAATCTGCGTCTTCGAAAATTTCAACAGCTTCGTTCCGCTATGATATTCACTGTTAAATTGTTTGTTCGACTACTACCTTCTAAAGCTCAGACACAACGGAATAATCGAACACTTGAAACGCAAATTTGATAGTTGAATTTGCTCGATCTCTATTTGGTAAATGCAATTTCGGCGGAGCCAATTAGGTGCTATTTGAGGTAGCGGAATGCATGCACCTCTTCGTTAACAACTACAATAGGTGCTGTAGCATCGGATGGAATTAGGATTTCGTGATTTGGCCGATCTTCGTCTCCTAAAAGCTGCTCCTTGTAAATGCGCGTCTTAAATGCCAGCTTCCTGCTTGAGGTTGGTGGACAGCCGGTAAACGGATAAAAGCTGCTATTTTTGCTATTTGAAAAGGCCATGCCTGAAAAAATTTGGATTCAATTGATGTTGGCCTGCTGATACGAATTTAATATCTTTTCTGCTACATTTCGTGAAAATCATTTAATGAACGCTTTAAAAGAAACTTTTCCAGCAAACTTATGCATCCCTTAGAGGATTAAACAATCCCATTGCTAGGGGCACCACCTCAGCTCCAGCAGTACAACAATATTGTCATGCATTGGTTCTCTATCACGAAGAAAAGATCGCAAATTTATTGCTGATATAACGCATACCATTGCACAAAACACCTCTTGGCCAAAATCAGCATGGAACAATAGCCGCAAAGAATGCATTGGAAGTGAAATATGCTACATTCATAGGTTGGATACATTCTCGGTTGAGAGGAGGAGGGTGAGGATAAACAGCGTTACATTTTCTACTTGTCCATTAATCTCACCCAGTGGTTATTTGGTGAAACCACCGTAACTTTGAGGAGTCATCACCAAATAAAGTTCGTACCAAAAATGCAAACGAAATCCACTTAATCATAAACTTTTAGTAATTATCTCTTTTTATATTAGTGCCATAGCTCGCATTCATCGATCAGCCTTCTGCAAAAATTTCATGAATACCCACCAGCTCCATTTTAGCGCCTTACGGAATTCTTCATATAAGAATTTCAAATCAATGTCGTCAAAATTGTCGAAGATTGAAATTTATTATGAAAAAAATTGATAAATTAAATGATACAATGCAAATAAAATGTGGAACTCATATCTAGGCACTCAGCATCAAAGCGTGATGCATGCTCTTTTGTTTATCCAGCAAAGAGTGATATGAGGCCTAGTTTTTGAGATCTTTGGCGCTTGGCGCACCAATGTTCAAACCATTCCCGTAGCCGTATTCATTGTAGTAACCCGTTCCCCATCCACCGCCGTAATTGTAGCCAAGTCCCCATTGCCTCTTGAATCGAGCACTGCAACACGGCTTAGTACAGTGAAAAATTTGATTTTCTAGTGCTGAAAAACTGAATATAAAGTGGGATATCGTGCCGAGATTCGCACCACTTACACCTCATTATTTTCCTGAGGTTCGAAGCTCAACAGTGAAAACGAACCATAGAAAACCTGACGCTCATCCTGAAGAAATGGCCGGATACAGCTGCACTTAAGTAAGTCCTCAAAACTTCTTGTTTTGAAAATTCATCAGTGGAGCAACAGCCTAAGTTCTCAACATTGTGTGACATAAGGTTGCGACCTACCTTGTCCTAGCTAGCACAAGGTAAATAAGCCTATCTTTTGCGTGCTTTCAGAGGTGATCTCATACATGAAGAATCTTACATTTAATGGCTTCTCACATTATCCATAGGATGAGCAGTGAGCATCAATTAACGATGATTTTGCATATTTTTTCTGATGTTCCAATATGGGCCCCATATACGGAAAGGTCGCACGTTAATGTTAATATGGTCTCCAGCGTAATACTCAACGTTTTATTGCCAGATTGTCAACAGTTGTATAATAATACGATTATTCAATTTTTTCACAGAACCAAACATTATAAAAAAGCTTTATTTTCCCTTAATAAGCACAACACTTTCGATTCACTAAGAGCATCCGATATTTCATTTACTGTTTAACGGAGTGGTCACCTCAAAATTTACCTGAGATTGTTATTTACATGTCGGTCGGTGAATTTCCCTTCAGTAGTCGATCGCAAGAGCAAAATCGCCAATACAAATATTTGCAGCAATGCTGTTTTCATCACTGCAAAAGCGTCACAAATAGAATCTGGAAATGAACGAACAGAAATTCTTCGAATGGCAACACTTATATCGGATTCGAAACGAGAAAAATTATGGACTTGCAAAAAAAACTTCAAAGTTGTCCGTCACTCAAATTTAGTGTTTTGTTTGCATCCAATCTTCTCACTATCAAATTTCGCATCTTGAATTGCACACACAAAAAACATTGCTAATGAGTTAGTTCTTCAAGCTCTTTACTATTTTTACTTCTGAGACGGAGGTCTCTTCAGCTGTGTTTGCTCACTGCGAAGTTTTTTAGAGTAACAATGAAAAAATGGTAAATTTGAGTACATCGATGACTTTGTGTTCATATGTCAATATGGGGCCTCAATATGCGATGCATAGAAGTTGCGGTGGGTACAATCTCGCCATGCGTTGACGTGCGCATTGGTTTCCGTTCCAGTGGATCGTATTCTCCATCAACTGTGAGTTTTTGATGAGGCGGCAGTACATTTGGAAAATTGCAATGTGATCGATCAGTTCTTTTGCCTTTAAGCTACCGATAAAACGCACTGCTACGATTGGCAATCTTCAAAGCAGGCCGCTCATCTAGAGGGGTATTATTGTGTAGCGTTCTGTTTTAACAGTGTATCATGGTGGAGGGAGTTGATCCATAGAGATAAATTGCAACAATTGCAAACGAGCACAATATGCGCTTTTTGAAATTCCACCTAACAAACAGGTCGGCATTAAACGAATTTTCAATGTGCGGACGTTCAATCTTACAATTCAGTCGTTCACATACACTTTGAAGCATTCCAAAGTCCTATTTTGGCTGCTTCGAATAATTTAAAATTTGCATCTGCATTTTCGAAATCGAATTTAAGCTGCAGCAAGCGGGCCATAAAAGTTCAACGGGAGAAAAGGTAGAATTGGAAAGAATAGGTTCGAGTCACTTATGCAAAAAAAAAAAAAAAAAA